>JAVJIF010013858.1:0-138846 GCA_038442645.1 Agave tequilana
ATTATGATAAAGATTGTTGGTTGACAACTAATCATTGTCACTGATCTAATTAGCCAGTCGGTAAATATCAGGTGGGAGGTTTTTCTGTTCAATAGAATGTTCCTTAATTATAGAACCATCTTTCAATTTTCTTCCTTAGTTAAACACCAATTTGACTGAAATTAATCAGTCTCAATATATAACTAAATATATTCATAATAATATTTAAATGAATAAATATTCCAGCATAATTCTATAAAAAGGACATTAGTTCAATGATACAGTATGTGGAGTGGGTACGCATATAGAAATCTTCTTAAGACAATTATGTCCTCCGCTACGGTGCTAACGTGTTACTGGATGCTGGTTTCCTAAGATACAACACTCTTTCACGGTATTTAGACAGTACCTCCAAATCACCATACAGTCGAACCTTAGTTAATCAATACCTTCACTATTTGGAATTTCAAAGCTTGGACGAAGACAAATTTCAGAGAGAATATTTACCTTAATATGGACGGATATTCACTGTAAGAGAAGGGAGGGAGAGAGAAGAATTTCTATCTTAAGAAGGCACAATTCAGACAAACATTCTGAACTTCTGCTTTTCTCTTTCAGATTCTGATTTTTCTGTGTTTGGAAATGATCGAGAGGAGCACAATTTATAGTGCTCCTGGGAACCCGTTGGGAGAGAACCGTTGCGACGGTTCTATCAGAACCATCATAACTATTTCAGACAGGTGGAACCGCTTAGAGCGGTTTCTGTCTGTTGGAGTAAACTGCCCGCTTCTAGAAGCGAGTGTGGTCGTGTCGAATCTTCTGATCCTCATTCGCGCGACCCGCTCGGATCCGGTTCGGGTATTCTCGCAACCTGCACCCGTATGTCCAGTCCAAAAAAACCAAGCCCAACCCAGACCCTCACCCGCGCACCAACCCCAGACCTAGACCAGACCCGCCCGTCCTGACCCGGGCTCCGGCACCAGCAAATGTTTAGTTCTGACAACTAATCAATGTCACCGATCTAATTAGCCAGGTCGTATACATCAGGTGGGAGGTTTTTATTCAATAGAACATTCCTTAATTACAGAAACACCTTTCAATTCTCTTACTTAGTTAAACACCAATTAGACTAGAATTAATAAGTCTAAATATATATAAATATATTCACAGTAATATTTAAATTAATAAATATTTCAGTATAACCCCTGTAAAAAGAACCTAGTTCAATAATACAGTATATAGAGTGAGGTACCCATATAGCAATTTCCTTAAGATAATTATGTCCCCCGTTACGGTGCTAACATGTTACTGAACGCTGGTCTCCTAAGATACAACACTCCTTCACGGTATTTGGATAGCACTACCAAATCACATATAGTCAAAACTTAGTTAATCAGTTCCTTCACTAATTAGAATTTCAAAGGTTGGACGAAGATAAATTTCAGAGAGAATATCTGCCTTAATATGGAGGAAGATTCACTCTAAGAGAAGGGAGGGAGAGAGAAACATTTCTGTCTTAAGAAGCACAGATTCAAATAAATATTCTAAACTTCTGCTTTTCTTCTTCAAATCAGATCTTTTTCTGTGTGTTTTGAAATGGTCGAGAGATGCGTTATTTATAGCGCTCCTGGGAACCTATTGGGAGGGAAACGTTGCGACGGTTCTTTCAGAACTGTCACAACTGTTTTAGAAAGGTGAAATCGCTTAGAGCAATTTCTATCTGTTGGAGTAAACCGTTCACTTCTAGAAGCAGGTGTAGATCGGGTTGGATCTTCTGATCCTCATCCGCACGACTCACTCAGGTTCAGTTCGGGTATTTGAACAACCTACACCCGTGTGCCCCGGTCCAAAAAAATTGGGCTCAACCCATACCCTCGCTCTCGCACCAGACATAGACCCAGACCCGGCTCCGGCTCTAGCACCAGCGTCGGGGCGCGTGTAAGCATGGTCCCCCCCCCCCAAATACACACAAAAACTCCAAGTGCCCAAAAAGACACCCTTGGTTCCCATCTTTTCATATTAAATTCCTCAACTTTTCATATCATATTCAGAGTGGGACTAAATTATTTTCGCTTCTTTTAGTCCCTTTTAGCTATTGAATTAGGCTAACTTTCGACTTGAATATCTCATTCATTCAAAAATAGAATTAAACATGTGATATACCACGTTCCTCCCCGAAGGAGATTGCACTTCTTTCATTATCTGTGTGATTCTATCAACAGATCATACCTCAATTTAGCTCAAAGATTCACTTAAAATTCTTCATTTTCCAACAATCCCCGATAATGAATGGAGATTCAAAAAATTGACACAATAAGACTGACTATATAGTAAAAGAAACTTTAGGAAAGAAACAGCATCAGGATAGGTAAATTAGGTATTGAACTTTTCATAGGAAAGTCTTATCGGACTTACTAGCCAATCAGTGAACTAAGTCTTAAACTGTCAGCCGCTTGTGTAAGCCAAATTAATACGTCTCACATAGGAACTTTTCAAAATCAACTTTGATTCTCGATCGTGCCCATTTTGACCTGGATATTTCTTAGTTTCAGAGAGTATCTTTAGGGAATCACAACCTCTATAGAGACAATTAAAAGGCCGACCCATTTCTATACTCACATAAGTGTTCATCCTATTAAGAGTAATCTACTCTACCCTACTTGTTTTGAGAACAAGACTTAAACATCATTAAAATGTTATCCTAAATCCACTTGTACAAACCACTTTGGTGCACTATAAAAATGGGTTAGAGTCAAGCTCCTAAGTGCTTACTCGTAGAGTCAATCATAACTAGTTTTTCCTCTTGAACCGTAGGATCTCCAGTCGCTAAGTAATTTTTCATTAAGCTGACTCGGTAAGGTTAGGCTAAAAGCCCCATTCCCTCGATGTGTAGTTTATATGCTTTCCACTTAAACCTTTAGTAAACGAATTTGCTAGATTAACTTTTGATAATATAAAGTCAATAGAGTTAATTTCATTTGAGAGCAATTGCTTAACGATGTTGTGCCTATAATGAATGTGTTTAGACTTCCCATTATATATAAAGTTTTGTGCCCTAGATAATGTTGCTTGATTATCGCAGTGAATACATGTAGCAGGCACTGTCTTAGGCTACAGTAGTATATCTTTCAAAATTGTCAAAGTCCTTCTGCTTCTTCTCTAGCCTTATTCAAGGCTATAATTTTGATTCCATTGTGAAATGGGTAATACATTTTTGTTTGGAAGATTTCTAAGATACCGTTGCACTTTCAAGAGTAAATATGTATCCGCTAGTTGATTTTGATTTTTGAGAATCTGCAATCCAATTGGCATCATTGTACTCTTCAAGTACATGTGGATATTTTTCATATCTCAAGGCATATTCCCTGGTTTTAGTTACGTAACCTACTACTCATAGTAAAGCAGTCCAATGATCATCACTAGGTTGCTAGTGTATCTGCTTAATTTACTTACAGCGTAAGCAATATCAGGTCTAGTGCAATTCATTAAATACATTAGACTTTCGATGATTTGAGAATACTCCAACTGTCGTGTTCGAGTTCCTGTATTCTTGCAAAGGTGGATGTGTGGAGAAAAAGATTAGTATTATCTTTTATCCCATATTTTCTTGAATCTTTCTATCATTTTATCCACGTAATGAGATTGAGATAGACTGATTCTATTTAGTGTTCTTCTGATTTTAATTCCTAAAATACATCAGCACCCCCAGATCTTTCATGCCAAAATTATTGGATAGCATACGTTTTATAGACTTAATAAATTCAATATTAGTCTGAAGTATCAATATGTCATCTGCATAAAGGCAAACAATAATACATATATTTTCAACTGTTTTAGTGCAAACACACTTATTACATTCATTGATAGTGAATCTATCTTTGATCATGACACTATCGAATTTCTCATGCCATTGTTTTGGAGCATTTTTTAAACTGTATAAGGATTTGACCATTATATACTTTGTGTTCTTAGCACTTGACTATAAATCCTTAAGGTTGCTCTATATATATTTCTTTATTTAATTCACCATTTAAGAATGCAGTCTTCACATTCATTTGATGGATATCTAAATTGTACAATACTGCAATAGTATTTAACATCCGAATGAACGTTATTCTTATTACTGGCGAATAAGTATTGAAATAGTCAAGGCCTTCTTTTTGTCGATAACATTTGGCTACTAAGCTAGCCTTGTATTTATTGATAGATCCATCGATCTTAATTTTCTTTCGAAAATTTACTTACTTTCTATTGGTTTACTGTCAGGAGGCAAATTTGCTAACTCTGAAGTACTTAGGATGGATTCTATTTTCATTATTTATAGCTTCTTTTCACATTTGTACTCCTGAGGTAGACATAACCTCTTTAAATGTTTGGGGCTCGCTTTCAAGCGCATATGTTGTAACACCCCGAATTTTTCAACCCCGATTTGATACTATATTCTTGGATTATTGAGAGTATAAAGAATATCAGGAAATTTTGAATTGGTTATATTTATGTGATAATAAATTTGAAAATTTATCAGGGAAATTTGAAATGAATTAATTGGAAGTATTTAAATAGATACGCATTAGTATTCTCCTTGGTACATTTTAATAATATATGTAGTTGATACATATTTAATAAAGGTATAATATTTGTAAATACAAATACCTAATCATAATATAATACCTAAAATAACTTATTTCCAAAATATTTTAAATTAGGGGTGTGTTGGCAAATTTGTGTGCAAATGAGAGGTGAGGTGGCTTTAATTAAGAGGTCTTGGAAATTGCAAAGAGAGGTGGCAAGTTTTAACAAATTAGGGAATATAAACTAATGAGGAAAATAATCTTTTTCCCAAATTAACCTAACTATTCCCAAAACCCACTTCTTCTTCTTCTCTTTCGTTGGCTGAGAAACAAACCCCCCAAAATTCTTTCTCCTCTTTGATCCACACTCTCTCTCTCTCTCTCTCTCTCTCTCTCTCTCTCTCTCAGGGCCGATCCTGGCCGGGCCAGGCGGGGCCGCGGCCAGGAGCGGCGGCGGCCAGGGCCAGGCGCGGCCTGGCCAGGCGAGGCCGCGGCCAGCGCGGCGGCTAGGCCGCAGCCAGGGCGGCGGTCGGAGGCGGCCATGGCGGCAGCAGGGGAAGGCAACAAAGAGGTGAGGGAGGTTCTTCTTGAGCAAGGTTTTATTTTGATTCTTTTTGAAAAAAATTTTATACCCAATCATGTTGATTAACTCTTTTCCTTTCCATAAATCCAGTTGAATTAGAGTTTTAAATTTATTGGTATTGAAGCCCTAGAAGGTTACTGAAAAAGGAATTCCCTTTGATTTATTCTAATTGATTGTTGTTGTAAAAAGTTGATTGTTGTTGTAAAAAGAATTTACATGAATCAAGTTGTACACATAACACTAAATGTTGAGAATTAGAGGAAATTTGTGAACTTCTATCACATAGAGCCTTCTATGAACATCTCTATCATTGCAAGCCATGGTTGACAAGAGAGTGAATATAGGATTGGGTATTGTATGGTTCTAATTAACAGTATTCTAGCACTGAGATTTCAAAACCAAGTAAGACTAATCAAAACTCTTACACAACTCATTGTTTTGTAAAATTTTCCGTTTCACCTTCTTTCATGACATATGTAAGTTGTTTAATGACTTTCTAATTTGAAAGTGGGTGAATCAATAAAGAATGCCTGCTCCGCTTTAGTTAAACAATGACATACGTATCTCTTAGTTTTATTACAATAAACCTTTGTTGCCAATAGTCTTGAAAAGAGAATTAGTGAGAATTTTTATTTTTGTGTGGGAGGCACTGTGCCTATTTGAATGACTCGTTTCACATAACCTAGAGCCAACTCCTTATAAGCAAGAAAGAGGAGTATTGATGTCGGCATTTTAGGAACCTGGATCCATCTCTTGATCTTCCCACAACTGAAAAGGCCAAACATATCCTATGAATGCTCTTATAAAAATTTCCCGTGATCAAAATCTAAATACCTAAGTTCACGCCTTCCTCATGATTTAATTGAGATGAGGAAATAAGAGGAAAAGTTGAGAAAATGGGTAGTTCAAAGTACTTGATAATAATAATACAAATCTGTTAAAGTCTGTCCAGATTTGAAACCAGAATTTCAGGGATTCTTTCGTAAGGATATTTAATAAGAAATAGGTCATGTGATATACCGTTGGAAAGCTAATCGAGTCTACTTTCCAACCGCGCTTACGGTGTCCAAATCCAATGTCTGTGCTAGGAATTATCACTGGAACTTGATAACTTGTCGAAAGTGCAAAGCTGCAGAATTTTAGATGTCTAAATGATTTTTCTGTTTATTTCAGCTGTGCATGTGAATTAAGTGGGTCATTTAATATTGCTAGGAAGATCAATAAATCTAAGTTTTAAAGGAAGTCCTGCGTCTCATCCTTATATCAAATGTAGAAGTTACGATAAATCATCTTCGATTGTTAGGAAGGTCAGATCCGAGGAAACATATTTAGATGGGATCTATGGGAAAGCTATTGGAATTTATATGTTGGTATGTTATGTTGAGTGTAGAACTAGCACCCTTCTTCAGTAACGCAGGTTATGAACACGGGTGTGTCATACCTATTTAATTAAATGTTGACCCTTTAAAATAATGTCTCAAAACGAGGTTGCATGTACATTCGGTGTGCTGGTGATTATCCTCAGACTCTGATTTCTTTAATTTTTATCTGAAATAAGGAATTAGTGTGCTATGGACAATAGACTAATAGATGTGTGAACATGAATACTAATTGAAAGAAAAGATTTCTTAGTGTAATATAAAGATTGGGAAGTGAGGGTGATGGGATTGACCGTATCGAATTCAGAACCGGCAGGAATCCAATGAGTCTCAACTCCATGCATGAGTAAATGGGAATAGCTGTTATAGATATATATAAAATCTTGGTTGTGACCACAATATATTTTTCGTATATAAGAAATTTAAGTAATAACGAATTGTTGGGGCTTATTCACTTGTACGTTAAATTAAGAGAGTTGCATTCCAATTAAATAGCATGTGTGAGACATTCGCTTCTCCTTGTAGTCTCAACCTACCCATCCCTTTAGCCAGGATGTGTGTGTAAGTAATACTTTTGCATACAGATAGTATGTGTTATATCTTCTAAATTCTTATTGAATTTCTTTCTCCTGTAAGTATAATGTCTTGATTTACGTCAGGGGTTAAAGATGTAATTGTGGCGTTCATATTATTCTAATTAAAAGGGATAAACCGATTATCTGAGGTGATGACCACTTTAATGGGCGTAATAATGAATGTGTTGAAATCTCGTATATGAAGATTGGAAAGTGAGAATATGGGTATGTGGTATATGTACATATGTACTATCCGGGCGTTATGCATGTGGGAACCATGTGACATGGTCGTTCCTCTATTCAAAAATATTCAGAGCATCACATAGAAGGCACCTATGTTATATATCTATACACATGTACCATGTTACAAGAATAAAGGGTTAGTAAGGCAGGCTTAGAACTGAACACAACCTTGCGTAATAAGTGTTGCATTTAATGTAGAACTTTGAAACATGGGGTGCAAGGGCATTGGCATGTGTCTCACTGAATAAGAATCATTATGATTGATATGAATATAATGGGTGAATATCACTTGATTTCTGTACTTAATGTAATTGGGTGGCATGTCTGATTAATTAATTGGTATGAATATTCCTGTAATGTTGCAATTTGACAGATAAACATCACTTGTGAGTATGATTGCTTTTGTAAGGGAATTGATGTGCATGATATATGAACCTTATGAAACTGGATGCGTTGGTTATTGTGTTGTTACTATGATATTGGGTAAACCCCAAGCACATGTCTTCTTTCTTATTGTTGCACATCATTTCGGGCATGACATGTAAGCTAGTTTTATACTGCTTGTATGAATATTATAACTTAAGTTTGCATGATGCATTATATAAGAGGAGGAAGGGGCCGGGCGGGAGCCGGTAGGAGGGGGGAAGACGGGGATCTGACAAATACATATATATATATATATATATATATATATTGGAGGAAGGGGCCGTGCGAGAACCGGTAGGAGGGGGGAAGACGGTGTTATTGTTGTATATACATGCTATATATTATATTAGGAGGAAGGGACCCGTATGCTGGGCGGAGTGCGAAGACGGTGCTTTATAAATATGTGTATATATCAGGAGGAAGGGACCCGTATGGCACGGGCAAAGTGCGAAGACGGTGCTATGATATACACTTAATTGCATCCTTACTAATGATTGATAACGAATGGTTATGTGTGATACCAATGTGTATGTGTGTGTGTGACACTGGGGGCATGATGGATGTGTCGTTGTATATGATAATGAAACCATCAGAATACAAGTTTAGTTCATTGAAATGAATACCATGTATTGGGTAAAAGTGTGCATGTGAACCAGTACATTTCTTGAAGTGTGATGCGTTATTGCATTATGAGAAATATGATATGATTTATGTTATATAATTATGGCTTGTGATGCAAGTGTTATTTGAATGCATAAACTAAGCTTATGGTATAACTCTGGTGGTTAGTGGATTATAACAGGGTATACAAGGCATGCGAGTAATACACACTATGTTCACATAAGACGAGAGAGTGTAATTATGTAACTCTTAGACCTTATCACACGTAAAGATGAAAATCCAAGAAAGCAATTGGGGAGTACAATCATAAGAGTCTGATCGTCCTCAGAAATTGTAGAGGCTGAGGCCTTGAGTTATTAACTATCGGATGCCTCCAATTCTTGTCCTCTTACTGTTTCAGATTCCTTTTGTTGCGTGCATATTCATACCCTTGTAGAGTATTATCTGTTTTTGATTAGTCCTACCTCACTCACTGAGCTGTCGAGCTCACCCTCCCACAGACTGTTATATTGCAGGTTGCTTGGAGGCAGGGGTCAGGGCCATGCTGTGCAGAGTTCATTCTGGATATAGTCAACTCTTGTATTTCGGGACACTTGTGTTTGTATTTGATACATGTGGGTATTGGGATAGATTATTAATCTTGTACATATATACATATGGAGAACCTTATAGTAGTTTCATTTCCAGTGGACATTCGAGATATCTTGCATTGGGTTGTAGTTATAAGTAGTGTATCTATCAACATGATGCCATGTGAAGTTGAAAGTTGTCATTTCTGAGATTCTATGGATTAATAGAAAGAAACTATAGAATTCATATTGATATGTTTCTCCATAAGTAGGCGATGTCAAGCCGAAATACTTTTATGATTGTGTGGATGATGTTGAATAGAGTTATATGGTTGGTGTGAAAATAAGTAGGCTGATGTTAGCCGAAATATATCATATCTGTTTTGGATATTATATCCGACCAGTAATTACAAAGGAGGTGCTGCCGAAATTTTCAAGAAATAAGGAAATAATTTGATTAATCGGCTTATGTAAGATGGATGTTATGTAAATTGAAGATTTATTAAGCTGGGACCGTTACATATGTTATGAAGTCTGGACCGAAAGACTTTAAAATTCTTGATCTCTGACTTTTTCTTAGTTCAACCTTCACAGTAACTATGGTTCATTAGGTCCTTCATCCCTGAACGTTATTTCATGTGTTCTTTTTTTAGAAGTCTTTTCTTTTTCCTGTTTGTACGAAAAGATGTCTTCAAAAAACACATCTCTGAATTCAATAAGCATGCTTGCATGAATATCGCATATTTCTAATTTGTGTACCAGCAATGTATATGCACTGCTATTTAAGGCATAACCTATGAAAATACAGTCCATTGTCTTTTCTCCCAATTTAGTTTTTTTAGGTAGTGGTGCCAGTACCTTTGCAAGATACCCCCACATTTTGAGATAATGGTAGGAAGGTGCCCTACCATGCCAGAGCTCAAAAGGTATAAAACTAAGTTTCTTGTAGGGTGTTCTATTTAGAATATAATTTACAGTTGATAGAGCTTTCCCCCACAAGTTATGTGGTGCAACAGAACTTGCGAGCATGAAATTAACCATTTCTTTCAAAGTTCTGTTCTTTCGTTCAGCATCCCATTCTGCTAGGAGTATATGGTGCTGTAGTTTGGTGGATTATATCAAATTTAGCACATAACTCACTGAATTCATTTGATTCATATTCTCTACCACGAACGGATTTTAGAATCTTTATATTTTTGTTGAGTTGATTCTCAATCTCGGCTTTATATGTTATAAACATACTCATTGCCTCATCCTTACTGTGTAAAAGTTACACATAACAGTATCTTATATAGTCATCAATAAAAGTAATAAAATACTTTTTTTCACCTCTTGTTGGTGCAAACTTCAAATCACACAAATCACTATGAATTAATCTTGAAGGTTCTGTATTTCGATCAATTGAGTGAAATGAGTTTTTCACGAACTTGGCTTCAACACATATCTCACACGTGCGAATTTCTTCCAAGTTGAGTTTAGGAATATATCCTATATTAGAAAGGTTCTGTAAAGACTTGTAATTTACATGCCCTAATCTAGCACGCCATAAAATAGAAGACTCAAGCAAATAATTAAAAGATTTTTCTTTATTTATGAGTTTCGGGTACAGATATACAGACTTTTTATCCACAACTGCAATATTGGCCTTAAAATGTCTATCAACAAGGTAACCCTTGCCCACATATACCCCACCCTCAGTAAGTACAAATTTATCAGATTCGAAAACCATTCTAAAATCTTTCTTACTAAGGATTGAACCGGAGGTCAGGTTCTTGCGGGTATCTGGAACATGTAGTATATCGTTCAGAGTGAGTTCCCTCCCTGATGTCCACTTCAGTATGACCTTTCTTTTTCTTCAACCATGAAGATGGCTGAGTTACCCATGAACAGTTGCTCATCATGCTCTAATTTTTAATATTCAGCAAATAAAATTTTCTCCAAACAGATCTGCGGGTAGCCCCTGTGACTACCCACCAATCATTGTTATTGGTTGTCAGATTCACTTCTGACACTACAGCTGATAGGCTTGGTAATGCATGGTCGGTCAAGTTTACCTGTGGCTGGTATTTCTTATTCTTATTAGAACGACTGTGACATTCATTCGCCTTGTATCCCTCTTTGTTGCAGATGTAGCACGTTCTTTTGAAGCGCTTGTTCTTGCCTTTTTGGTCCTTGCCTTTGAACCATGGGACAGTTTTCTTCCGCTTCAAGCCTTTAGAAGTAGACACTTTTCCCTTTGAGTTTTCGATCACATTGGCTTTTGTTTCATAAGATTTCTTGTTACTTCTCTTCTCGGATTTTTGATTGTCATCCTCAATCCTAAGATTGAGATCTTTCAACTTCAGCTCCTTGCGCTTGAGCTTTAGGTAGCTCTTAAAATCTTTCCATACAGGTGGGAGTTTTTTCATGATAGTAGCAACTTGAAAAGTTTCAGGCAGAGGGAGACTCAGGAGTTGACTGGGCCGGGCTATATTTTTTCATATATTACTTTTATTTTGATTCTTTTTTATATATTGCCTTAGACCTCTTTTTAGTTTGGTTTTCTTTTGGAAAATTTATTTCTGGTTCCGCCCCTGATTTAGTGGAGAATATTATTTTATTCTTTTGACAAATTTATATATTTCATAAGTATATGTTATAAAAAGTTGCAGCCCATCCCAAATTTTATTCCTAAATCCGCCCCTGGTTTCAGGTAGTATCATATCTTCAGCCTCTATTTCGTACAAGATAAGTTGGAACTCTTGCACTTAACTGATCACAGTTTTGCTATCCATCATCTTTTTCTCCAAAAATTGTCCCACGATGAACTTCTTAGTACCAGCATCCTCGGTCTTGACTTTTTATCAAGGCTTGCTCATAACTTCTTTGCCATTGGGATAAGACTGTAGACATTGTACAGGGGTCATCCCGTCCATTTAAAATATAATTTTAGTAAAGGAAGTCAACTTGTATTCATGCATCAACTACAAAGACAGAATCCCGATCAGTTCTGGGTTCCGGTGGATCTACTTGCAGGAATTTAGCCAGATGCAGAGTGGTCAGGTAGAAGAGCATCTTTTGTTGCCACCTCTTGAATTCTGTGCCATTAAATTTTCTGGCTTCTCCGGCTTCAGGTTAGGAAGTGGAGTAGACACCACTATCTGTTGCAGGTTCGGTGCCTTGCTGGAACTATCTTGATTTATTTCAAACATCTTTTATAATTCAAGCAGAGTAGAAGTAACTTCAATAATAATTGTCGTAAGAATGTTAGTTCTGATAATTGATCAATTTCACCGATTTAATTGGCCAGGTCGGTAAATATCAGGTGAGAGGTTTTCCGTTCAATAGAACATTCCTTAATTACAAAACCACCTTTCAATTTTCTTTCTTAGTTAAACACCAATTAGACTGGAATTAGTCATTCTCAATATATAATTAAATATATTTACAATAATATTTAAATGAATAAATATTCTAGCATAACCCCTGTAAAAAGAACTTTAGTTCAATAATATAGTATATGGAGTGAGGTACATGAATAGCGAATTTTCTTAAGATAAGTACATCTCCCACTACGGTGCTAACAGGTTACTAGACGCTGGTCTCCCAAGGTACAACACTCCTTCATGGTATTTGGATAACACTACCAAATTATCGTACAATCGAAACTTAGTTAATCAGTATCTTCACTAACTGGAATTTCAAAACTAGGACGAAGACAAATTTTAGAGAGAAAATTTGCCTTAATATGGAGGAATATTCACTATAAGAGAAGGGGAGAGAGAGAGAAGAATTTATGTCTCAAGAAGGTACAGATTCAGACAAACATTCTGAACTTCTGCTTTTCTTCTTCGGAATCTAATCTTGTTTTGTGTGTTTTGAAATGGTCGAGAGGAGTGCTTGGATTAGGAATGGCAATTCGACCCGTACCCGCGGGGACCCGACCCGACCCGACCCGAATGGGGCGGGTTTTTTGATCATTGACCGGGTTCGGGTCGGATAACGGGGAAAACCCGAAATAACAAAGGTCGGGGCGGGGCGGGTACGGTATAGCATTGCACCGCCCCGTACCCGCCCCACTATTTTTTTCATATAATGAGTATAATAATATTATATATACATCTACTTAAATAACCTAGCTTTTAACACTAAATACAAATATGTCATTCCCTATAAATATCTAAACCAAATGGTCCAAAATCTAAATCCAATTTGCCCTAAAAATTTGAGCCCAATACACGATTTCGGGTCGGGTCGGGTCGGGGTCGGGTATTTTTATTACCCGCCGGGGCAGGGATGGGGGTGATTGTGAAATACCCAACGGGGTCTGGGGCGGGGACGGGGCGGGTTTTGGGATTTCGGGTACGTGGACGGGGTGTTCAATACCCGGCCCCGACCCGCCCCGTTGCCATCCCTAGCTTGGATTGAGTAGGATCTTCTGATCCTCATTCGCGCGACCCACTCGGATCTGTTGTGGTATTCGCGCAACCTGCACCTGTATGGCCGGTCTAAAAAGAACCGGGCCCAACCCAGACCCGGATCCAGGCTTCGGCACCAGGCCGGATTAGGACGGGCGGCAGCGACACGCGTGCGCGGGGGGGGGGGGGGGGGGGGGGGGGGGGGGGGGGCGCATGGTTTCCCCCCAAACGCGCGTGAAAACTCCAAGTACCCAAAGGACACACCCTTTATTCCCATCTTTTCACATTTAAACTCCTCAACTTTTCACACCATATCTATTGTGGGACTAAATTATTTTAGTTTCTTTTAGTCCCCTTTAGCTATTGAATTAGGCTAACTTTCGACTTGAATATCTCATCATTCAGAAACGAAATTGAACATATGAATATACCACGTTCATCCTCAATGGAAGGATATTACACTTCAACAATTATCCTTGTGATTCTATCAACGGATCACACCTCAATTCAGCTCAAAGATTCACTTAAAATCCTTCGTTTCCCAAAAAAGATTAAGTTCAAGCTTGTTTAATATGTTTTTTAAGTATTTTGTTATATTTTTTAAAATTAATTAATAATAAAAATTAATTCCTATTTACAAATATAAAGAAGGGTCCGGAACTGGGTACATCCGGTTCATCGAAACCGCTCTGGTTTCGGAACCGGAACTGGAACCGGAATCTAAGGTTCCGGTTCTAGAACCGGGGTCGGGTCTACCTGCCACTCCAACCAGTGCGTCACGCCCATCGATATGTCCCACTCGTCGACGACGAGCCTGAATCCTCACAGGATGCTTCAGACGACGCAGTAGTTCTCGTGCCTCTAGAGGAGCTTGTTGCCCGTGGGCTTACCCGAATTGTGGTGGTAGCGAAGGATTGAGAGAGGAATTTGGGGAATATCTTAGGGGAATTCGTATGGGTTTGTTGAAATTGAGGGCGGAGGAGGGAGAGGGGAGAGTTGTAGATGGTGGAGGTGAAGGAGATGAGCTGGATGGTGTCGTCGGGCTGAAGGGGAGGGTGATGCCAATGGGAACGTGGCTGGAGGTGGTGAGGTAATCGGGTCGGGTCGGGTAATCGGGTCTGGAACCGTCGCTAAATGGATGGGTATGGAAACAGTTGTTTTGGACCCGCAGGTAATCAGGTCAGGTTGGTACCTATAATGGTAATGAGTCAGGGTCTGGTAACAACCGTATCCACCCCGAATTCGACCCTTTGACAGGCCTAAGCATACTGACATGCACCACTTGCACTTTGCTGGCAAAATGTGCTTCAAAGATTGGAAAAAAATTTTGTAACCCAGCTAGTTGTATTTCATTTCTTTAGTTTTTTTTTTTTTCATTACAGAGGGATGATAATGTGGTAGCGCTTGCAGTGCGGATGGTGACAACTCTGACGATGATAATGATGACAATGAAAATAAGAAAAGCTAAAAAATAATAATACTTGTAGTCGTGAAATTAGATCTTTTATGAATTCTTAGAAGGTGAGAGAATATAGAATATCCCTTTCGCGATAGATCACATTTTTACAAAACAGGAGAATACGATACCATAAAAATCTAACATGTTTAGAAATATTGAATTGAGACTATGCTAAACTCGAGAATTTGAATATAATTTTTTTTTCAACTAAAAATCCGAACCCTGAATGCAACTTTATATGATTGACATTTAAAGTGTCTACACTATAGAACAAGGGCACAGTCCACCCGTAAATTTCCCACTTACACGTCGGGGCTGTTTGGATTCAAGGAATTGGGTGGAAGTGAGGAAGTAGGAAGTGTCTTTTCTCATTTCAGCTGTTCATCCAAACACCGGAAAAGGAAAATGGAAAAAGTTCTTTTCCTTCTTTCTTTTCTCCTTTACACAACGTTTTCCTCACTTCCAGAGTGCTACAGTTAATTTTGTGGTCATATAAATCTCATTTGTAATAAGTTGTAACACAAAACAGTTAATTTTTTACTCATGTAAATCTCACTTGCATTCTAATTACAGTCTAATTTTTATTTTTCTTAATTAATTTTTAATTTAATATTATTTTGCGGTCAACTTTGTAGTCAACTTTTCCACTTTCACTTCCACATTACCATCCAAACACCAGAAAAAACATAACATTTTCCAAATCACACTTCCCAGCAACATCCAAATAGCAGAAAACTTACTAACCAATTCCCAAGTTCCAAAGCAAACTATTACCACTTCCTCACTTCTTCACTTCCTCACTTCCACCCTTGACCAAACAGGCCCGTCAGGTAAAAGAGGAAAAACATGGAGAAGAAAAGAAAAACATTTGAAGCTAAATTGGAAAATGAAAATAAGAGAAAAATTGTCAAATCTCCAAAGTAAACAAATTCACGGACAGCTCACAAAGAGAGAGAGAGAGGGCTCTTGGTTTTTGCGAGGAGCCCTGTCTTGTTTGCTCTCTTCGTCTATAGCCGACCCCGAATCCCCTCTCTCATCTCCCCAAAGGATTTGGCCGCCAAATATGCAGCTCATACTCATCTCTTCTTCCATCTAAATACAAACACCCATCAATCTCTCTCTCTCTCTCTCTCTCACACAACAACATAGTAAAAAACGAATCACTATAGATAATAATGAGTGACTTCGGCTGCTCCTCCTCTCTCTCCAATCTAATCTGCAACGAAGACACAACCCATGTAATCGAAGACAACGATGAAGAAGAAGATCATGGGGTCCTCATCCTGCTGCAAGACTCCCTTTTTCTCTCTGAAACCGAGGATGAGTACATTGCGGCCTTGGTTTCAAGAGAGAGCAGCTTTGAGAGCAGAGCCATTGGGTCTTCTGAGGCTGAGAGCCTCTTGAGATGCGCTCGATCGGATTCTCTGCGATGGGTTCTCAAAGTGAGCTCACGTTGCTTGGTTTTCCATCAGACTTTGGGCACCCATTTGATGATTTGTTTGATTTAATGAGTTTTTTAAGTGGGGTTTTTTTTTTTTTTTGTTTCAGATGAAGGCTTGCTTTGGGTTTGGATGCCAGAGTGCTTATCTTGCAATGACTTATTTTGATCGTTTCCTTGTTCGTCGAAGCATTGATGTAAGCAGAAAAAATAGTGCAAGTGTTGGGTTCCCCCGTCAACACACACCACATCGCCCCCCCCCCCACACCAACCCCCAACCCAAAAAAAACCCCACACACACACTTGATCTCGTTGCTGTTGATTCTGGGTATCATCATTAAAATTTTGTCTAAGTTTCCTCTTTTTTTCTATGTGGAAATGAGTTTAGTAGATTACTTGACCATCTTTTGGGTAAAAATTTGATCTTTTTTACGCTTGTCCTCTCTGAATGATTGCTCTCCAGCATAAAAGTTCAATCTTTTTTTTTTTAAAGTGACAGAGGTTTCACTTGTTTTCTTTGGGCTCATTTCTTTTTTTTTTTTTCCCCAGTATGATGCTATGAACCACATAATATCATCTTTTTCTACTTGTATCCATGAATTTAATAGGATAGCTATTGGATTCATGCTATTCTAATTGCTGGGGCATTTAGTCCCTTGCATAGAAATTTCATGTCTTTTGCTTGTTTGCCCCCAAATGGAACCCTGAAGGTAGTGGATAAAGTGTTAGATTCATGTCATTCTTCTACTTTGATATTTATCTTGTGAATAAAAACTTCCCCCTTTTCCCCCTGCAAATGCAGCATTGGGGAAATTGTGCATTTCATGCTGTTCGAGTTGTTGGCATTCATATTCTGCATTGAAACTTTAATCTTTTTAGTTTAATCAAACTGGAAATAGGAAGGGAAGCTCTGGGCATTCAAACTTTTATCTGTGGCATGCTTATCATTGGCGGCAAAGATGGAGGAGTGCAGGCCACCGGCGTTGTCGGAGTACGAGTTGGAAGAGTACCAATTCAGTAGCAATGTAATTCAGAGGATGGAACTCCTTGTCTTGAATACATTAGAATGGAGAATGAGTTCAGTGACCCCATTTTCCTATCTGGGCTATTTCGCATCCAAACTTGAGTGTAAAAGTGGAAGAAAAGATTTGTTTTCTAGAGCTATTGGATTCATCTTTGCTATCATTGAAGGTATTGCAAATGATTAGTCTTTTATTCTGGTCATTACTTATTAAAATTTGCATTAAAAAATGCAGTAATGTGTATACTGAACGTGTATTTGATTTATGTTTCACTTATTGAGGATTAATATTTTGCACTAATTCATTTGATAATGTAATGAATCCTTTTCTTCTGCTGGGCATTTTATCTTGCATCAAAGCCTTTACCTTATTGTCTTTCTTATTCAAATGCAACAATGGGTTTAGTGATCAGATATCGTTTATGCAGCTTAATTGTTTATTCTAGTTAGTTCCTGCATATTATACGTTTTAAAATGATATCTTCTTTTTGTTTAATCCTCGGAGTTAGGTCTAAAATTAGTGAATTGTTTTCCGGGTATTAGTTTTATTGCATAAATATGCATCTTTCTATACATTCTCACAAGAAACTGCTACACTGGATTAGGTACTGACTTCATATTTCTAAATGATATGTCTTATTAATCTTTTGTATGAGAATTATATCTTGTAACTACTTACTTTCATAAATAAAAGTTTCTAGCTTTTGCTGGTTTCTCCAGAATGTGGCCATGATTATAGCGAATTAGCCATCATGTTCCTTTTTTCTAGTTTACTAGGATTAATCTTTCACATAAAATCCTGAGATTTGTTTTGTTTGTCGTAATGCAGCAATGAATTTAGTGGATTGTCGCCCCTCGGCCATAGCTGCTGCAGCAATTCTAGCTGCATCCTCTGATAGGTTAACTAAGACTTCACTACAGTCTAAGATGAGCATAATCTCCTTGCCTGAACCTTTGGAAAGTGTAAGTTTATTTTGTTCTAAGATATCTGTTTTCTTAAAATCTATATCATATAAGAAGATTAGATGCAATCAAATGGTGAGTAAATGAAATATTATTCTCTCTCTGCCAGGAGCATGTGTTTTCCTGCTATAGTGTGATGATTCAGAAATCACAGGAGGAGCAGCTGAAACCACCAATGCTTTTGGTTTCTTCGAACGTAACGAACAATTATGCAAGTGTCAACACCTCGGTTGATCTTAACAATGCCACCACTTTCTTAGCTAGAAGCAATAAGAGGAGGAGGTTACAATGATCACATAACAAGTAAATCCTTAATTGGATTGAAGGGAACCCTGGCACTGGTTTTTTCATAGCTGTCAATGGGGGCATGAGTTGATTTTTCTAATTAAGTTTGATTTTCTAGGTGGTGATTGATTAGCCTAGAGTATATTGGATTTTTTTGAGTTTTTTGAGAAGAACTTTCCCATACTGGTTAGTGGTAAAAAGGAGGGAAAGGGAGAAGGAAAGGTAGAACTTTAGCTCAGTTTTTAAAGAGAAAAAGGCTGACAGAAGTTTAAAAGCTAAGAAGAGAGGGAGATGACTCCAAAGAGATGCTGCAGAGGATTGTTCTTGTGAATAGGATTGCAGCGTTGCAAGCTATGCTTTTGGTTCATAGCCTTTGTCATTGGTTCATGAATACTTGCCCAATATTCATTTCATTGTATTTGTTCTTATTTGTATGTTGGAGTGGTGTGGAGAGGCTTGTTGCATTCAATGATGAGAGTTTATTTTGTGTCCACAGAATGCTTTCCTGAGTCTTTGAAAAGACTGAAAGCAAATGTGAGAGAGAGAGAGAGAGAGGTGCTTGTTGTGTTCAGAGCAGAGATGCACTTGTTTTTGTGCATCGGTGGCCAGCTCTCAGTGTGTAAAAGGTGGGGTCTGTGTGTGATTGGATTTGTTTGAATCTTTGGGAAGAAATGGATGCAATTTTGCTTGCTTTGTTTTGGTGTCATCAAATCAATATCAAAGCCTCTGCTGTTGGAATCAAAAGCAACTTTTTCACACAGATCATACTTATTTCGTCTTGCTTTTTTAACTTGCTTGGAATTCCTTATTATTTGTGTGGGCTACATGAAAATGATACAAAATGTTCTCTATTCCTAGTTTGGCCATTGAAAAATTGGAATTTTTTTTTTGGAGCATGTGGGTTGTGCTGTTTCTTTGCTTGCTTCAATGGGGGAAAGGAATAGATGATGCCTTCCATGCACATAAAAGTTTGTGCAGTGGTCCTGATCACAAATCAGATGGCTGGTGGAATGACACAAGGGATTTTTTGTTTGTAAATAGAGTCAAAAAAAAACAGGCAAGAGACATGGATTTCTATTGTGAGAGTTTTTGTTGGTCCAAAGAGAACCAACTTGGCTTGCTGACAAGCAGCAGAGGAGAAATTAACAATTAAAATAGTTAAAAAAGAAGCGTTTGATTCATACATAGAGACCTGTGAATGATGCTTTGACTTGGTCAACAAATAATTTCTGTAGCACCTGTAATAATTCATCATGGTGGGGACAAAAGAGCAGCATCTTTGTGTTGAGGGGAAGCACACACTAGAGATTAGGATTTTGTGGGAGAATCTCTTGAAGCATTTTGGAGCAGGTTTAGGATGTGCAACTGAGTTTAAACTATGTCTTCAGGGAAAGTAAGCTCAGATGATAATGTTAAAAAAAAAAAAAAAAAATCATGTTTTTGATGGTATTCAACAAGCTTATAGAATGTCAGCCCATTATGAACTTTTGTCAGTTGGAGTTGTTAACTCCTCTGAATTTTCGAAGGGGAGTTGGCAGGTATGGCAGTATATGATATCATAGTAAAGTTTGTGACTCGTGGGACGTATATCTTGGTAACTCTGGGAGTTAGCGCTTAATGTCTCAATCTTTTACTGTCTCCGTCTCAAATCTCTGAACATTTGATTGATATCTGCCTTTCCTGGCTTCTGATCAAATCAGTTGTTGCCCCAGTCCTTTTCTCTGATGGCTAAAACTTCACCGCGCCTTGTCCTAGGTTTTGTGTTTCCTTGTTTGGTAAATCCTGTGTGCGCCTGCAATACGAATAATTTGCGAGTTATTAAAAGTTATTTGCGATTTTTTTTTTTGCAAACAATTCATCGATTAATCAAGAATAATTTGCCAAAAATACGAGAAAAAGATGGCAAATATACATCGGGTCTTTGCCCGAGCAGACGAGCTCTTAAAAAGTCCGCATGCTCACTGAAGGGTACTTTTAGCCGCAGTTCCTTTAGAGCGTTCCGAGTTAGAATTGATTTTGAACTTGGGAACCATGAAATCACCAACCTTGACCCGTTAGGTCGGGATATGGTTGCCGACGAAGCTGGGATCGGAGCCGGCCTCCTGTACGAGGTTGTTAAGGCAGACTCGCCTGTCGGCAAGAATATCAACAGGGGGGAGTGCTTCCGTAAAATCGGCTTGTACAGAAAGCTAAGGGCTTTGAATCCATCGAGAGAGGCCATGTATGTATTGATCGTTCGATTGATTGTACACGTTTATTGCATATCTATTATTACATTCCTACATCTATCTTGTAATAAATCCTGCTAATTTTTGTTTTAATATCTTATTTTGCAGATTTGTCTTAATGAAGGGAGAGAAGATAAGACCAAATAAAAACCAGTTAAATTCTGATTTGATTGGATCTATTTTGTTAACTAAATATAGTTAAAATCAGATTTAGAAGAATCACTTTGGTTAGATTGAGTAATCAAAGGGATATTGTCAAACCCTAACCCTAAGGGTTCTTGATGAAATGTGCATCTACATCTACATACTTTGAGCTCAAAAATAAATATTCTTATACCTTATAAAAAATGAAAAAAAGAAAAATATATATATTAAAAATCTTATGATTAAGCTGAGTATTTGTGCCTCATAAAGTAGAAGTATTCACACCTAAAAGAGGTTCATGCTATAAATAAAAATCTTAGCTTTGTGGCCTTGTTTGCTTGAGTCCCTGAGTCCTTAGGGTGTTTTCTCACTCGGTGCCCTAAAACTGTCTGGTTTGGGAGTCACCGACCTAAGGTTCGTTACATGCGCAGACTAGAAAGCCTAATAGAATTAAGGGATATTACCACAAAAAATATGTAAAAATAAGGCATAAGAGTTATGTAAGGACTCGGGGCACTAACCCAAAAGACTAGTCTGTTAGGTAGAGTAACCCAAATCCTTATAAACCTAAGACCATTTCCATGTCTAGTCGATGTGGGACTATTTGTTCGACCCAAATTTTCAACAATTCCCCTGGAACAAAGAGTCTCCCTATAAGCTCATCTTCACACCTGAAATATCATCTTCACACTTGGAAGACATATGCTCCATCGAGATCCTCTTAACTGCGTTGGTGATCGCACGCCTTACATGAAGTACAACTTGCAGCCTCGCAGGACACGTCTTACGTGAAGTAGGACTCCTGTTGTCAATCTTGAGAGCTCAACTAGCTCTATAGGGACTTTATTGCGTCTTTTTGCGTCCTAAGAATCGAACAAGTTTTATCCCTCCCCCTCAAACAAAGAGTCCGGGTCTCCCTGCAAGCCGATCTTCCTCACTCCTCATCCGAGAAGATCATTTGCTCAATCGAGGTTACTCCTCTTCACTGTGTTGGGTAACAACATATCTCATAAAGCACCTGGAGCACTCCCCTTCGCTGCGTTGGAGACAACACATCATGCATGAAGCACCTGGAGCATGGTTACCTCCCTCAAGAGCTCAATTTTTATAAATCCAACTTAACAGGGGCCCACTGCGCCTTCCATTGCCCCTTGGGGGATCGAACATCACCCACACACACGACTAAGTTCGGGGCATGACTCTGATACCATTTTTA
The DNA here is from genome assembly GCA_038442645.1 of Agave tequilana. Taxonomy (NCBI): domain Eukaryota; kingdom Viridiplantae; phylum Streptophyta; class Magnoliopsida; order Asparagales; family Asparagaceae; genus Agave; species Agave tequilana. The sequence continues at coordinate 22,098 of JAVJIF010013858.1, forward strand.
AGGACTCGGGGCACCATCCCAAAAGACTAGCATGTTAGGTGGAGTAGCTCAAATCCTTATAAACTCATACCATCCCCATGTCTAGTTGACGTGGGACTATTTGTTCGACCCAAATTTCCAACAAGTTAGAGTTGAAAAATCCTAAGTCAAATATTCACGGTCATCAAGGTATATATGACTTAGGGTAAAATAATAGACTAAATGAGAAATACAATTTTAATCCTTACCTTGATTGATAACAAGTTTTTGAATTGAGAGTCGGTTTAGGAATGACTAAGTTTTGATAATCCTAAGACTTATAAATTAATTTTTATAAGTATACTTCAAATATGTTTTCCCTCTTTCAAAATGCTTTTTCAAAATACTAACACTTTTTTTCTTTTCTTTATGGATTTTGTGAGTGTAATTCACTGAAAACCCTTAGGAGATTACAACTCCTCCTTTAGGAAAAACCTAGATATTTAAAGACTTGATGCACATGCTCAGTGTAGTCGCGTGACCTGCAAAAGTGGTTTAATAAATTCTTCGATTTAATTTTCTTGTTTTGCTCGAGGACGAGCAAAAGATAGGTGTGAGAGTGTGATTGTACACACTTATTGCATATCTATTATTATATTCCTACATCTATCTTGTAATAAATTTGCTAATTCTTCGTCTTAATGTCTTATTTTGTAGGTTCGTCTTAATGAAGGGAGAGAAGATAAGACCAAATCAAAGCCAGTTAATTCTGATTTAATTGGATCTATTTGGTTAACTGAAGATAAAGTCAAATTAATATAGTTAAAATTGAATTTAGAAAAATCAATTTGGTTAGCATGAAGAATCAAGGGGATATTATCAAAATCTGGAGCTCCAAAAGAGATATTATCAGAAGATTTTTTCTGTTGGGAAAGAGAGTTTGTCCATATTTTCAACCTCATCTCCAACCTTATCAGAAGATCTTTTATGTTGGGCCAGCGATTTGATCTCATCTTCAAGCACACTCTCTTTTATCCATTTCAACCTAAAAATACTATCACTACTGAAGGAAAAAGGGGCACTACTCAACAGAGAGTTAGAATTAGGTTTAGACTTGTATTTTAACTTAGACCTTTTCTTTTCTTTATGTAATTTTTCATTTTTCGTTATATAACTGAGATCAGATAGAAGTTTCATGAGAGAGAGAGAGAGAGAAGAAGGTTATATTGAGAGTGACACCAGTGTAAGTTTTCTCCTTTCTTTTATTTTTACTCTATTTCAATCAAAGTTACATTTTTGTTTTGTTCTTCTTCTTCTTACTTTACTTGCCTCTTTTGCAACATGTAAATCCAAATGAATCTCATAGTCTTGAACCTGCCTTACTTTTGCAAGTGTCATTGATGGCTTATAGTGATAGATAACTATTTCTGTATTATTTTCTGCTTGTACTTTTTTTGATAGTTTAGATTGGAAATGAGAAAGACGCTATATGCCATGCTTTGATCGCCTTCAAGCCAAAGTAAGTCATTGTAATGGATCAAAGTTAAGCAAGCGCCGAAGATATAAGTATATATTTCTTTAGTTCTTTCTTTCTTTATTTCTTAGGTTAGAAACACACCTTCAAATTTCTTTATTCTTCCTTCTTTTTAGCTTAGTTTAGATACACTTCAAAACTCCAACAACATCACCGTCTTCTTCTCCTCTTCTATTATATCTTCTTTTCTTTTCTTTTCTAAAACTAAGAATAACCAGTTCTAGTAACTTAGAAAGTAAAACTTACCTAAACGCTTCTATCGCAGTCCCTCCTTGTGGATCACGACCCGCATAGCCACTTGCTATAACGGTAAAATTGAGAACCTAGCACTTTTCTAAACTCTGTATTTTCTGTATGCAGGTTTATCTCGATCAAGTTTTGGCGCCGTTGCCGGGGAGGAACGGTAAGTTTTCTTTTTAAGTTTATTTTAACGGTTGAAACTTCTTCTCTGTTTTTGTGTGTAGGGACTAATTTCAGAAAAAAGTACTGCAGTGGACATATAGCAACCCTGAACCTCTGCTCTAGAAAGCAGAGCTCAGGGCACCACAATATTACCGAGGAAATGCGGCTTTGGCCGCGTTTGCATGGCAATTGTGGGGGAACTACTAACCTGCCTTTTTATAAGTTGCTTGAAATTAAAAGTTCTGTCTTCTGCATCTATTATTTTTCCTATTTAGCCTACTGTACACATTGTATTAACTTCAACAGTAACTTGTGATTGTAAATGCAAAAAATGGTTAGACTCTTGCATCTTAGGACACGTGTCGAATTCATTTATTTTTAATTACTATTGAAGAGTGTTGGAACAAAAGTACGTTGTATTGCATATAGTTAGGAAACATATTTTTAATGATTCATATTGCTTAAGTGTTGCTTCTACTATATACTTATACACTTGCATTAAAATGATTAAGGGCTTGTCCTATAAACAAGATAAGGTGGGTAGTCATTATCCTCCAATAGCCCACAAACTATCTCTTCACTCACTAATCCAATTCTTACTTAAAATTGAGTAGATGTTGGCCCTAGGGACATCTTGGACTGAATAGTAAATTGACCGAAGGAGGAAGTTGTTAGAGTTTGACTCTTGTCAAATCGGTTTCTAAGGCTGGGGATTGAGAGGCGAAACCTCGTAGGTTGGTGGTTTGGCTTAATTAGGCCTGTTGCTTTTGCTCGGATACCTGCCATAAATCTTGCCCCCAACTTGGCCGATTAACTAGTGATCAGATTGCTGCAATATACCTCCCGTAGACAGTCTAACTAATTAAGAGTCCTCTAGGTTTAAGATCTACCCTAACTTAGGCTAATTTTTTTCTTTTTATTTGTTTATTTGTTTTTATTTTTGACACTATAGTGGTCACTTCCTGACCCACCCGAGATCGTGACACGTGTCAATCCAGCCTTGCGTGGATGTGCGACACGTGGTTACTTCCGGAATCGTTAATTCGAAACCATCGTCTTGTTTAGATTGCAAACGGGCCGGGTGATTAACATAAGAGTCAGATCCGATTACAAAGATCTCTATCCTTAATCTCAATCTTAATTTAAATAAGGTAGTGACTCCCCAGGGTAGTTCATCTTTATCGGCAGCCGAGCATGAACCACCAAATAGAGATGGACTCTCTCTTACATTAATTCAAACTTGGGCGTTTGGCTCAATCCTTAGCCAGATAAAGGATTTAGGTATTCAAACTGAGTAGGACTCCCTAACATTATCTATTTGACCTGACTTATATAAGAGGATCCCTTCCAACGGAAAAGGGGTGAAGTTCACTCGAATCTAAAGAACACTTTTATAATCGCCATTGACATAGTGGAACCTTTCTTTCTTTCTTTTTGATTTTTTCCCTTTCGGGGTTTTCACATATTTTCATTGTGTTTGTGATTGACTTTTCTGAGATTTAGTTATATTTACTTCCCTATTTCGGTGCATAGATTGATTACTTAGGAATTACTCACTGCATTTGGTGCTTTCATTGAGATCTGAAATCAAGACATTTGAGATATCTCGCTACCCAATACCCTAACCCTTCTTCGAAGACATCTACATATAGCGATCATGGCACATAGGAGCACCTCCTGACATAATGTCAGTGCCTCTGATGAATTTGACCCAATGACACTCTCACGAGGATAGCTTGTTCAGGTGGTGATCGATCTGCGAACGGTTGGATGAGCATAAAGCAAAGGCTGACCGTGAACGAGAACTTGTAGCCATCTACTGCGACACGGTGGAGCGCGAGCACAAGGCGGTAACATAGGTCAATTATCAATTGCTCACATAAATAAAAGTTCTGCGAGAAGCCCAGCAGCGGGTCATCGAGTTAGGCAACTCGGGAAGTCCTGACGGGCTCCTCTTCCGATGCCTATCAACACCCTGCAACCCCAATCGACCTACATGCCAAGCTCAACAAGATGCGATCTAAAGTGGCTGTCCCATACAATGACCATGAGAACCTTCAGTTCGATAACTCGAGGAAGCGTGCAAGGGGGCACCGAGCCCCTAACTCCTAAGGACGCTCCTCTGACGGCAGCGAAGGCCGATGGCTCCATCATCTTCACCCCCTGAACCTCCCAATCGACCAGATCTTCTACGTCATCAAGCAGCAGCCCTGCTTCAAACTCCCTAAGATTGTCAGACGCGACCCTGACTCTCTTGAAGCAGGAGGCTGCTTTTTTCATGGCAGTTGGGGATACGCCTTGGAGCTTTGCTGGGCGCTCCAACGACACCTCGAGGACTTAGTTCAGCGAGGATATTTGGATGAGTTCATCCTCGACCTAGAGGGAGATCCTGAAGTCGGAGAGACTCCTGCCAAAACAGTTGATTAAGATGCCCACTCCTCCATACCATTTGAGACGGGAACAACACTACTGGGCAAATGTACATCCCACCCGAAGCAATATCGCATGTAAAACTGCGTGACATCCAATAAAATTATGCAAACTATTTTATTTTTCATGTCTTTTTCAGATATAACGAGTAAATCAACAGCCTATATCGGGTCCTACCCTGACAACTATGAGGGAACTCGCGGCTATCCCTCGGGGAGTCCCCTGAAAGATGGAGGCTCGCCCACTAGGGCCACTCGGAGTCGACTTAGACATGTCTTCACCTTGACGGCCACTCAAGTGAGTCAATAACCTATATCGGGTCCTACCCTGATGGCTATGAGGGAAAGACGACCCCGCGGCTATCCCTCAGGGAGCCCCCTGAAAGATGGAGGCTTGCCCACTAGGGCTGCTCGGAGTCGGCCGAGACAGGTTTTCATCTTGACGGCTACTTGAGTGAGTCAACAGTCTATATTGGGTCCTATCCTGACGGCTATAAGAGAAACACAGCCTCTGCGGCTATCTCTTCGGGGAGCCTTTGAAAGTCGGAGGCTCGCCCACTGAGGCTTCTCAGAGTCTGCCTAGATAGATTTTCCTCTTGACAACCACTCGAGTGAGTCAATAACTTATACCGGGTCATACCCTGATGGCTGTAAGCGAAAGACAGCTCCCGCAACTATCCCTCGAGGAGCCCGTAAAAGATGAAGGCTCGTCCACTTGGGATGCGCGGAGTCGGCCTAGACAATTTTTCACCTTGACGGCCACTCTAATGAGTCAACAATCTATATCAGGTCCTACCCTGATGACTATGAAAGAAAGACAGCCCACACGGCTATCCCTCAAGAAGCCTCCTGAAAGACAGAGGCTCACCCACTAGGGTTGCTCGAAGTTAATATAGACAGGTTTTCACCTTGACAGCCACTCGAGTAAGTCAACAACCTATATCGGGTCCTATCCTAACGGCTCTGAGGGAAAGACAGCCCCACGGCTATCCCTCGGGGAGCCCTTTAAAGACGGAGGCTCACCGACTAGGGCTGCTCAGAGTTAGCCTTGACATGTTTTCACCTTGACGGCTACTCGAGTAAGTTGACAACCTATATCGGGTCTTACCATGACGACTATGAGGGAAAGACAGCCCCCGAGGCTATCCCTCGGGGAGCCCCTTGAAAGACGGGGGCTCGCCCACTAGGGCTGCTCGGAGTCGACCTAAACATGTTTTTACCTTGACGACACTCGAGTGAGTCAACAGCCTATATCGGGTCCTACCCTGATGGCTATGAGGGAAAGACAAACCCCGCGGCTATCCCTCGGGGAGCCCCGAAAGATGAAGGCTCGCTTACTAGGGCTGCTCGGAGTTAGCCTAGACATGTTTTCACCTTGACGGTCCCCCGAGTGAGTCAACAGCCTATATCGGGTCCTATCCCGATGACTCCCTACAAGTAAAGACACAAAGCATCACACGTGTCACGTCTCGCTTCTCAAAATACATTAGAGTGGAGACGCGATGACAGTCGGCAACGCTTATACGCAAGGAAAATATCTCACGTTTATACGCTATGCCTTAAGTAACCCAAACAAGCTACAAAAATTTACTATAATGAATCATGACCACTGCAATACTACATATAGATGTCCATACATGATGACAAATAAACACAGAGATGGAATGACAACTTAATGATATAGAAAGAATTAGGAAATAACAAGAATGCAAGAGAGATAAGAATATCGGTAACCAACAGAGGGAAATTCCTGACTCCTCGCGAAGCGTACAAGCTCATCAATTCATGATCAATGAAATAAAATATCAAATATCTGGATGTACAAATTCAGGGTCATCAGAAAGTGACCCAATGAGCGTGTAAAAAGAGAGGTAGATGCTCGTGCATATTAACAGTGTGTATACGATAACATGTCTAAAACTGTAAATGAAAGATAACTGAGTCGTAGCATGAACAAGACTATGAATGAAATATAACTAATATCACGGTAAAAAGAAACAACTGATGCCAAAGAGGTGTGATCTATCATATGTCTCTAATCTGGTTGGTTATTATTTAACTAACTAATGTGGCACTTAGCTGTCTCATACCACAACCATTTTCTCACATATCAAATAATGTGATCGTTGTTGTAACTACCGCCAATGTGGTGCACGTGTTTTGGAAGGGTACCGTGCATACCTGGTATCACGGTCTAACATTCCTGGCACTGAATCAGGACAGACTGCAAGACCCTAATAACTGAAGACCTCAACCCCATATAAAAGAATAACTGGTATGACGCCGTAGTCCGAGTATAGCCCTAATAACTGAGAATTGAATAACTGAATAATTAGGTAGCCAATACTACCTTAGTTCCCATGGCGGAACCTACAACTCGGTGTACTATAACAAGTCCTTTCAAAATACACGACATGTATCATCAGGCAATTACCTTTTCTTCCCAGGTTATGGTGTCGTTTATTTACAAGCAATGATATAAGTTATTAAAATGAAATAGTGACCAGATATCTCCAATAACTGATGATGTCAATAATAACTGATAACTGAACAACTAATATCTGACAACTGGTAACTACTATCTGACAACTGAATAGCTATAAACTGACATCAGATGGAGAATACTGGAGATATAGAGTCACTAATCATAACGGTGCACTAATCACTGATAATTACTATAAACTCTGAAATACGAGATCACTGATGTCAATAAAATCACTCTCACAATAACTCAATCTCTATAACTAAATTAATCAAGAATCAATCATAAAGTGAAGTCTATTGAATATCCTTAAGATCAAACTAGATCAGTAGATACCGAAATCATAAATAAAAAGTGGGATATCCTCAAATAACATATAATCTAAGGTAGTTCACTTTTGAAAATCAACACCAACAAACTCATCCATACTCAAAAAATATAATCTGTGAATAAATCTCGAAATACTCTAACAATCTTCAATCCCATCTAAATGCTGATTAAGGTCCAATATAAATCTCAGGTCAGGTCCAACTCTAATTAAGTCTGTATACTGATCCATGTATCAAGAAATCCAATCTCTTAATAAAGTAATATCATAACTAATCCGTCCTCAATATCCAATTGAATTCTCATCTAAATAAATACTAACTAAAGGAATATCAAGTCTGATAAATACTCTAGATAAAATATAAACTTTAACCACAATCATGAACCAATTAACTCAAGATCAATCAGACCACAGTCTAATGTATATAACAAGTAGATCTGAATCCAATGTGGCGAACGGATACACATGAAATGATAACTCTAATAGCTCAATATCAAAATACAAAGTCCATTATTTATAAAATGTTCAACTCTCTCACAGTATACTAACTCATGTCTGATAATCCACCGTACAAAATAGATCAATCTGCTTCTCCAACATTAAGTCAAACTGTAATCCAACTAAGTCCACTAACAAATCCGAGTATTAAGATATTTAATCATCGGGACTAGATTCTCAATCATAAAACTGAAATCATTTCTAAACACTGAAAATCAACCAAATTAACCAACTAATCGAATAACTAACAACAACACGTACTGTAAATATTCATGAAATGATACAAATAAACACATAAATTAAATAAGTGAATCAAACAAACACTGATTATAAAAATACAATGAAAATAAACACTCACTAACAACGGTAAAGAAATAACAACGCAGTAAGCAAACACTCACATGAATGAAGCGGTTTCGGGCCCGAATTGTCGTCTGGTCTGCATTGCATAAATCGGTACGGATTCCCGAATTGTCTCATGTGTCGGTCTTCGAATCGCTTGGCGTATTGACACTCTGCAAACATGAATCTAAATCGGGTCCAGATCTTCTGTTACTGGGTTTAGATTGCGCAATTGGATCTGAATCGCTACAGCACGCAACCAAACACACGTAAAGAGGGAGATTGGAATATAAGGAGAGATATTGAGTTACAGCCACCCGCTTACACAGTCACCCACGCATGCACGTACACCCGGATACACACATATACGCTTATACACGCACACATGCACACACTCACGTGTACGCACACTAGCACACTAACACACACATACTCATACATACACTCATATGTATACATATACTCATATATATACATCTATATAATACATATACTCATATATATACATATATATACTTATACACACCTACATATAATTACATACTTACACTTAAATATAAACACACACACATACACTTAAATATAAACACACACACAGACCACATTTTAACAAACACGCACGCAGCTAAATGAACACACAGAGAGAGAGAGGGGGGGGGAGAGAGCTCACGGCAAGAGGGAGGTGCAAGGCTGATGGAGAGATTTCGCTCTCTTATTTTAAATTAACTGTAAGTGCACGGTCATTCGGTGTAGCACTTGAGGGTCGATTCATAGGGACAGGTGGTTCTTACAGTTTCAACACTTCTAGGCGAATTGGTCAAAAAAATTTATTGCTTAATTTTGAACTATGTGTTAATTTAGAGAAAGTCAAGCGCCTAGGATCAAATTCCCTAAACTAACATCAAGCGGTCAATCTCGATCTCCATACTGATCTATTGTTACTCACCAAATTCCTACTTCTAACAGACAAACTAAGTTTGAAAACTGGCTTTAAGCATGGGGTATTATCTCCATCACATAGTCCATCAAAGGTAAATAAAATGATTAAATAAATTAAAAGTAAGAAAAGCAGTAAAATCCTAAGTATGAACCATTGACTCTTGATACATAACATGTCAAATACCTGGTTGTTCTAGAAATTAATCTCTTAAAATTAGTAGGTCACTCGGTATGCATACAACCCTAGATAAAAGATCTACCATTAACCACAAGATAATATAGCCTAAGTTCATCTCCCTGGGCATGCAAAAGATCTAACTACTCATGATTAAGTTAACAATACAATCTAATAAATTAAATATAATCAAATAATTAATTAAGAGAAGTAAGTTGATTAAACTAATTGAATGCAGAAAATAATTAATTACACTAACTAATCTAACTAATTAAACTAATCTAAACTAACAATTAATCAAACAAATTAAATCATCAATATTTATTCCACTTATCTGCAGTCGCACTTGCCTACGTGTGAGCAAGGATGGTGTGGCCCCAACGCTTCAAACTTCAACCAAAAAATGATTGGTTGCCAAAAACAAGCGCAGGTTCCTTCTTTGCTTTGATTGGTTGCCAAACAATTTAATGAAAAAAAGGATGCTTACAGTGATAGAGAATTAATGATGGGACTAGATTGGTTGCCAACAATCAATGAAGAAACAAAAATGGATGCTTACAGATAATAGAGTACGGTGGGAAAAAATTCTAGGAGAACTTATATCCCAAAGTAATCTCCTTGTGCAAGTTCCAAGGAGAAGAAAAATAAAACCTGAAAACAAAACCCCAGCTGAACACACTCCCCCGCCCGCCCATCCCCACCCCCACGTCAACCCCACCCCCACACAGACACACACCAAAAACCCCACTCCACGACACGCCCAACCCCCCCCCCCCCAAAAAAAAAAAAAGAAGAAGAAGAAATTTTTACAGAAAAGCCTCTCAGAAAATACTTATTACATAAAAAAAAATCAATTTTGACTTAGACTAATTCTGTAAAAGGCCAATACGGGTAACCAAACAGTAGAATAAGTAAAAACTCCTAACATTAAAGTTGCAGATCTTCAAATTCTCTTTCCTTAAACACCTGGATGACCTTTTTTGAAGTCTTGTAGCCAAAGTTATGACTAAAATATAACGACATGCTTCGAAGATAACCCTCAATCTTTACAAATTGCGTGATTTAATTGCTGAAAGTATCTGAATTCCTCTTTCCCTTTCTTTACCTGTTCCCTGCAAAATACAATCAAATATATCCGAGCAGCATTATTTATATACAAATAATAGATAAATAAGAGTATAAAAATGTGGTTAAAATTATGCATCAAATACCCTCATACTTATCTTTTGCTAATACTCGAGCAAAACTAACAAAAAGAAAAACTAAAAACAAACAAATAGAAAAACTAAATTATCCTACTCACTTTTGTAGGAATCACGGTTGCACTTAGCATGTGCAACAAACCGTTAAACCCTTAAGTTACCCCTAAAAGACGAGTTCTGTCTCGTGAGGGTTTTCAGTGGATTATACCTACAAAAAACATAAAAAAATGAGAATAAGAAATAAACAAAAGTAAAATAAGGATAACCGAAAATCAAGAAAGAAAAAAATCAAATTTTTTTATCTACTCAAGGTAATCAGCTAGCAAGATCACAAGTTTCTAGGAGTTTCATTTTCAAGTACGTCCTCGATTCAAGAAATCATATCAACTATAAAATAAAGTTTCAAATCAAAAACTTTACACCACCTATTCTAAGGAGGAGAAGAAGAGAGAGACAGTTAGAGAGAAAAAGTAGAGAGAAAGTTAGAGAGAGGAGGGAAAAGGAGGGGTTGTTGCCCCTACTGCCCATGCAGCCAGGGCAAGAGGCCCTGGCCGCGGCCCCCTAGCCGCGGCCGGGTGGCCAGGTGGCACAGGGAGGAGCGATGCCGGCCGCTGCTGGTGCCGGAGGCCTGGGGTGGCAATCGACCACCCCAAGGAGGAGGGAGGAGGATGTTAAGGGTGGAGTTTGTGATTTAAAAGGAGGAGAAGAAGATGAAGATGGTGGTGAAGTTGATGGTGTAGGAGATGAAGGAGAGGGAAAAAGTTAGGGAGGAGATGGTCAGAGGCTTACCGAAGGGGATGGCGCACCCAGGGGTGCGGTGGTGTCAGCTAGTGGAAAGTGAGGGGGAGAGGGTGAGAGATGAAATTAAAGAGTAATGGAGAGAGAGGAAGAGATGGAGAGTGAGATTTGAGAGAGGAATTGAGAGATTAGGGAGAGAGGGAGAGAACTTGAGAGAGAAAGAGATGGAAGAGGGGAGGTGCTGCCATCGGGTGCCAGGGAAAGAAGAAAAGAAGGAGAAGGTAAAAGAAAAGAGAAGAAAGAAAAAGAAGAGAATAGAAGAGAGAGAAAAGGAAAAAGGGAAAAGAAAAAGAAAAGGAAAAAAAATGAGAAAGTGATGTGAGTGAGGGAGATAGGGGATTTAATGAAGGGGGAGTGGGTTCAGCAGGTGAGGTGATGGCAGGAAAAGAAAAGGAGAAAGAAAGAAAGAAAGAAATGAAAAGATTCCGTAAAATAATAATATTATAATAATATCGAGAAATATCGACTATTCCAGAAAAATCCCCAAAAATACCCAGAGGTAGAAAACAACATCCTGAAGAATAATCCAAAATCAGTTTTTAGAAATAAAATTTTATTTTTAAATTAAAAATTCTAGAATTTACCAGCGATACTAGCCGACACCAACACCGATCGAACTTTGATAAATTAAGAAAAATCTCAGAAAATGCACTAAAGTAGAATATATGATTCTAAAAAAAATATGAAAGCAGAATTCAGAAATTCAACTCCGATTATAACTTAAAAATCTTGGAGTCGACGAGTGATACGGTCGACACCGATTTTGAAGATTTTATAAATTAATTTGAAAATTTTTTAAAAAATCATGAAAAATCTAAAATATTAAAAAACTATGTTTGAAACTGAAATCGATCAAATTTGACTATCAAAAAGACCAAATCGAGTAATACACTAGGATCGAGTCCCCGATTCAGACAGGGCTGACTCCGAGTCCACGAATCTGGATCCAATACAAAACAATCGCATAAATATTCATAAAACAAAAATAATTACGGGAAGTATATCGAAAAATATGATTGAAAAATCAGAATATGCAACTAAGTATGAATTTCAGGAGCGGGGTGTTACACTTCTTGAATTTAAACACCTTCAACATTCATTAGCAATCAGCTATAGCCTCTTGCTCACGTGCTTCTGCTCATTATAGGCAATCTATGCCTGACTCAAGTCATCTTTAAGATACTCCATTGCCTCTCAAAAGCTTCTCGTTTGGACCTTAGGGTAACCTTCGCCCCTTCCGTACGCTGACACATCTCCTCAAGGACTTACTGAGCAGCCAACAGTGCAGACTCGTTTTGTTGCAGTTCGGAGTCCTTCTCCAACACCTCCCAACCCTTCTTCCTTAGCTCCTCCCTGAGCTGCGCCAACTTCTCTTCCCAACTCGAGCGAGCCGTCACCTCATGGCACAAATTCACTTTGAGCTGACTAATCTCCTCGATCGTCGTCTTCCCCGCGGCACTAAGCCCCTCCATCTCCCGACTCAAGTCAGCAACCTCGCCCTTCTTCGCCTTCAGGGCATACCGGTGATCATCTAGTAACTCCGAGATAAGTAGCGAGTTCTGAAAAGAAAACCAAAGTCAGACGACACGCAGGCAAATAACGACAGACAAAGTTATCACACAGCTTACTCTGAAGGCCTCATTCTTCATGTGTCACTTCCGCTCCTTCAAGGGAAGAGCTTTGAGTTCCTCAATCCCTTCGAGGAAATCACCATACCCGAGGGCCACCTCGATAGTCCCTTTCGGAGAAACAATCCAAATTCGGGATTAGCACCGGTTTACCCCAAAGACACCTCGAGAGACTATATGGCTGCCCCCAAAGAGCCAATACCACTGACGATCCCTGCATCGTCCGCAGCAGGAAGATGCCCAGCAGCATCCACCCTCTCAATCCCATGGGAAGACTCAAGCCCAACGTCTTTCAAAGTATATGGCATCACCGCTTCAGTCCTATCCTCGGGGAGCAACGCAGTAGTAGAAAGCCCTGCATGCACCACCGACGCTATACCAACAATCTCTTCTACAACCTCGAGGGTGGGCGAAGTCCCCCGAGCACCTGCCATACGGTTGGGGGACCCAGCCTGATCTTCCTCGGCAACGAGAGGCTGCTCCACGGGTGAACACGGAGGAGTGGTCGTGATTTCGAGCAAGTCCATTATTCCCTCATCGTCAGACTCGTCGAACTAAAGCTGGCGCTTTTTCTGCAAAAGAAAACTAGGCATCGAGTATCAATTTCCCAAATAGAAAACTAAAGAAATCAGGAATATACCTCCGGCCACGGAGGGCCCGAAGACTGAGGGAGACCCCTCTTCTTCTTGTTGGAAATCATCCCCCTGGGACCCTCGGCTTCACGGGATTCACAGTCGTTGGCCTACTCTTTGGGTAGACTCCCTTGTCTTGGAGGCGAAACTGCTCTTTTCCCGAGTAAGATCCTCAAGCTCAGGAGCAAGTTGGCTTTTACCCGATGCAGGCACCCTCTGAGCTCTTGCGATACTGGAGGTTTGTTTGGGTTCAACAGCCAACTCCAATTACAACTATTAAAGTCGATGACTGTCGCTTTTTCAACTTCGCCATGACATCGACAGAGGGCAAGGTCCCCCCCCCCCCCCCGCGAGAACCAGCATTCGGGTTCCAAGCAACCCGGATAGCCCCATGCTCGTCCTCCGACTTGGTATCCCATAGACTGGAGACCCGAATCACGGAATCTCGTATAACATGGTCGATATCGACCATATTAACGATAATGTTTTGTACACCACTCTGGGGGATAAAGTAGCGCGTACCCTGAATGGTCTTCCTCAATAAGTATACAATGCTGAAGACTTCACGATAATAGGCCTTGAGAATGTACAAATTGCAGAGGGCTTCAAACCCCAGTATTGTATGCTAGGCCATCGTCGTCAACTGAGAGGGGGTGACCTCATAAATAATCAAAACGCTGTAAATGAACTTCATCATTGGCAATCTCAATCCTAGCGCCAACACCAGGGAATGAATATACACACCCTCCTTGCCAGGCAAAGCCGAAGAAATGTCAACATCATTGGGGGTAAACTCAATCTTTATCTCTGGGCTCCAATGAAAGCCATAATTATCCAGGTATTTGTCCATCGCCTCCTGGTCACGAAGCTTAGAGGTTTTTGGATCGAAGTCCATCCCGATCTCGGTGCGATGGGAAGTCCTCTATCCCTTCTCCTCTATAATGGATTTTCCTTTGTTCGATTTATCGGAAGGACCAGATTTCTCCCTTTTCTTCATTTTTTAGCAGAAAAAGGTAATTGTAGAAATTTTGAGATCAAAAGGTCAGAGGGAGGCAAGAAAGAGGAAGATGACGCAAAAAATTGGAAAAAATGCCCAAAACCTCAGAGTGTAACCCTCGTAACCCTAGGGTAATGAATCATCGCTCGATCAGTGTCCTACGTGTGTTATGGTGTACACTTTAGATACGCGGTACCCACCTTGAACGTCACATCGCACAAGAGGCGGTAATTTGATCGGTGCTACACCGGATGTGACGCACATTTAAGACTTTGCTAGACTGTATCACTACTCACGCCACTACAGGACAAAATCTAAAGCAATAATAAACACCTTGAATCTAGGTCCAGAAAGTTCTTATTTCATTATGCTACCCTATCTAAATCAGAGACTCCGGGAACCTGAAATCTCCCGAGGAAGAGTTCCCGACCTCTTCCTAAAAGAATAGAGTAGAGAGGCATATGTAGCGGTCACTTTCTGACCCGTCCGAGATCGTGATACATGTCAATCCAGCCTCGCGTGGATGTGCGAAGCGTGGTTACTTCTGGAATAGTTAATTCAGAACCATCATCTAGTTTGGATTGCGAACAGGCCGGGTGATTAACATAGGAGTCATACCCAATTACAGAGATCTCTATCCTTAAGCCCAATCTTAATTCAAATAAGGTAGCAACCCCCAGGGTCAGTTCATCCTTATCTGTAGCCAAGCACGAACGACTAGATAGAGATAGACTCTCTTCTACATCAATTCAAACTGGGGTGTTCGGGTCAATCCTTAACCAGATAAGGGATTTAGGTATTCAAACTGAGCAGAACTCTCTAACCTTATCTATTTGACATAACTTGTATAAATAGAGGATCCCTTCTAACGAGAAAGGGGCCAAGTTTACCCGAATCCAGAGAACACTTTTGTTATCGCCGTTGACATAGTGGAACCTCTCTCTCTCTCCATAGTTTTTTCCCTTTCAGATTTTTCACATATTTTCATTGCGTTTGCGATTGACTTTTCTGTGATTTAGCTATATTACTTCCCTATTTGGTATGTGGATTGATTCCTTAGGAATTACTCACTGCAGACATCTTTGTGATGTGGATTAAAATTACAATTATTTCAATGCATATAGTGATTTATACTTCATTCTGACCTTTTTTGACTCGAATACTATCAACCCGGCATTTCATAATTTTAACGAACTAAGTATGCATGATTGGTCTTATACGAATCAATATATACTCCAGTTCTAATATTATGAATAAGACTAGAATAATCATCTCTACTCTTCACAGAGTCAATGGGGTTACAAATCCCTCGAGTCATATGGTTAACCACCTTATCAACATTCAGCTTCATATACTCCTTATCAAGATCAACCCATAGAAAAAACTGAATTGACTAAGAGTATAGAAGCCTTAATTGAGTTCCAAAACTAATTTCAAGACATGATGGACTCACAATCCCATCAAAATTTCTAAATCCAAAATCCTTACTCTATTTTTCAAGTCTCACAACAAGAAAAAGAACCTACTGACTTAGGAAAGAGTATGAAACCTATGATTCAGTCTCAAAATGATTCCTTCAATAGGTTAGAAGCACTAATGTCAGGGTCGAAGTGAATCTCTTTGGATGTAACGATGAATCTAAGGAATTTACCACTTGACACCCCAAAGAATGACTTAGTCGGGTTCATTTTCAGTTGATGAGCTCACATAATATCAAATATCGTTCTCAGGATGTGAAGGTAGTTGTCTTTGTTGTGACTTTTGACAACAATATCGTCAACATAGCATTCCATTGTCTTTCATCAATGATCATAAAAATCATGCTCATGGCATGTTGATAAGTTGCACCGGCGTTCTTTAAGCCTAACAATATACCCCTAATGGTGTTCAGAGTGATGTATACTTTTCATCATCCGGGTATATATTTTGATTTGGTTGTACCCTGAAAAGTCATCCATGAAGGATATCCTTTTAAAGTCGCATGTGTTGTCAATCATGATAACAGTGATGTACAACAAGAATTCGTCCTTAGGACAAGCTGTGTTAAGATCACGGAAGTCGATGCAGACCCCGATCTTTCCATTCTTTTTGAGTTTGAGAATAATATTAGCAACCCATTCTGGGTGTTGTTCCTCAAGAATGAAGCCACATTCGATGAGTTTATGAACTTTGGTTTCAATCATTTGCAAAATATCAACACGAAAACGTCGTTGGTGTTGCTTAACTAGTTTAGCGTCTGGTTTGATGTTGAGACGATGCATGCCTACTTGAGGGTCAAGACCAGGCATATCTTTATAACCCATGTAAAGACATTTATATATTCTCATATAAGAGATATAAGCTCTTACTTTTCTTCTGATGATAGGCTCTTGCTTATAGAGATAAGCTTTGGGTTCGCTTGATCACCTACATCAACTTGAATCACTTTATCTTTCGTGGGAGGCTCATGTTGCTCAAAATGCTTCTCCAATTAGAAATTTAGTTGTTGAGCCCACAGATCGGTATCGAATGGTTCAACATTCTCATCGTGATCAACATGACTAATTGATGTCAGTTGGCAAAGAGATCCTTGAAGACAACTCCCACACTGACGTCTGACTCCCATTCTGATGAGTATGAAGAGTGGGATGGTAGAGACTCTTCAATCACCGATTCAGACTGTGTAGATGGAGTGACATACCTAACCCCCTGCGCATCTAATCATAATAATTGGATGGCTTTCCTTTTGGCACAAAAAGGTTGCAAAGGAATGCGTCATCCTTTTTCAAAATTCAAGCCTTCACGACGACGTAAGCCGTATCCCATTTCTCTCATCATACAGTGTACTGACCATGCGTAATAAAAGAACTGTGAGGGCTTCAAATCCTCGTCAGAGTTTATAGATGTAGGGTGTACTTTATCGAATATGATTGGCGATCGATCTTTCTTAGAAGATGGTACGATAAGGATAAACCCATCATCATCTTCAATCTAGATGCATGCCATCATTGATGCAGACAGAGACATGTGCAAGGAGCTTGTGTTGGCTAGGTCAAGTACATTGATTATAACATCCAAACACAAAGAATAATCAAAATAATATTTTCATTGATTTTTCACTTGGCACGCATATTGCCACTTGTTGAGTAGTTCTCACTCTCCTGGACCTGCATGTTCAGATCTTGAAAATTGGACCGCAATGGACTTCTGAGTGATCAGAGTTGCGCAACGGTGGCGTTGTGGATCAGCAGTTGACCTGTCCGGAGCCCTATCCTTCTCGGCTCCTTACTCGTCTCTCGAGTTTTCCTTTTGTAACTTGTGCGCACATTTTGTACTATTCATACTTATATATATCTTTGTTTTCTCGCATTTGTGCCAATCAGTGATGTAATATTCTTGTAATATTGTGTCACATCTTATGATAACTTTGTAATTGTACTTATATATTAGAATGTATAATACACCACATACTTTCGTACTCTAATTCTTGCCTTTACTGATGCTTAGTGTATATATGTGAGGGTAATTCTGACCTACGTATATACATCGCAGTAATGTCTCTGTAACCGTGCGATCGGGGCGTTACAACAACTATTTTTGGTTGTCGACTGTCTTGATACACTGGACAATGATAAATAATAACTAAAACATATTTTTTAATTTAAGAAAATATAGTAAAATATAATATTTTAAAGAATATAAAGTCTAGCACACAAGAAACTTTTCTAACTTAAAAACCAACATTGAAAAATATTTTAGGGTATGATATCTTGCAAAGAGTTTTGTTTTGAAAACTTCAACAATATAAAAGATGAAATCATTTGAAAACAAATGTGTGTTTTGTATAACCGCTTGAGTAATCAAATCTACACTACTCTTTACTAGAATCTAAACTGTAACACATGATTTTTTAAATCCAGATTTATACTTTAAACTTCAGTTAATGAGATAATATATGGTAGTTAGAATCGATAATTTTGGTGATAATAAATTGATGAAATTTATATGAAATAGAAAATAAATATTTTGTAGTCTGATAATAATAAATTGGAATAAACTAGTGAGTACAAGTTATGAAGCATTTGGATATATATAAGTGCGTGTATATCTATATGGGAGTATACAAGAGATGAGATACATGTATTTGTACAAGTGTATGATAATTACAAATTTAATATGATGCGGAGTTAAAAAAATAAGGTATATGTATAAATACCTTGATATATATATATATATATATATATATATATATATATATATATATATATATATATATATATACACACACACACACACACACACACACACACACACACACACACACACACACACACACACATATCCACACACACACACACGCACACACGCACACACGCATACACGCATGTATATATTACATGCATATGCATTGTATAATTAAATTAAATAATAGGTAGAAGTGAGGTGGCAATGTTTAGAGGTATTTAGGAAAGAGTAGAGATGAGGTGGCAAAATGTAAGAATTTTGAAAAAAGAAAAAGTAAATAAAATAAAATAAATAAGTGGATAATGGAGAAGAAGAGGGAGAAACCTCATTCTAATCTCCTCCATTCTCTCTCCTTCTTTCTCTCTCTCTCTCATCATTTTTCTCTATCTCCCCTCCCCTTCTCTCTGTTCTTTAGGCCAGCGGTGGATCAGGCCGGCGGGGAGGCGCCGATGGTAATGGGGAGCAGAGGCAGAACCTCCCCGCTCTCATCCCTTTCTTTCTCTATCACTCTTTGTTCCTTTCTCTCTATCTTCAGCCGACCGGCGACGGGGGAAGGGGGTACGGTGGTGGTGGCGGCAGTGGCCGAAGAGGGCGGCATAAGGCGGCGGAGGGAGTGATGCAAGCAGAAAGCGGGGACAGTTCCCCCATACATCCATCTCTCCCTTTTTCTCCACATCTCTCTTTCTCACGTGCGTTGGCAGCGCCGGAGGTCGGTGGACAACCATCGGCTTAGGTGACGATGAGGTCGAGGCACCTCGATGACGGCAAAGTCGAAGCACCGCGACGGAGGTCAAGTGGCCATGGGTGGCGATGAGCGGTAGCTTGAGAAGAAGAAGCAAAAAAGAATAGGGTGCGGATTTTAGGTTTGAACTCGACCCAATAAGGATCAGAATCCAACCCGATCACTTAATAAAGGTAAAATTACATTTAACCCCCCGAAAGTTTAATTTATTTACATTTAGACCCTAAAAAATTACCAATATATCCATGGATACTTTTTACGGATCTAGCCCTAAGTTATTGGTTTTGGTTTTCAGACGATAACTTGCCCATAAGGAGTCGGATACAGATGATTCTTGAGCCGTTGTAATCATGAAGATGAGAGCTACGCGTCTATGATCCTGAAACCAAATCAAGTAGAGGTGAGTGGAGTTTGACACTAAATTATTGTATTTGGTATATTAATTACATAAACTTAATAGTATCGAACCAAATTGATGAATTATTAAGATAAATAATGTTATACAAGAGCGTTGCATGTATAAATTTAAATAGATTACATGGTGGTTGTGACGAATGTGATGGGGTGTATTATTTTCAATGCGTGTATATGTTATGCATATGTAATACATATTGGATAAGAAAATTGCGTGATCACTTTTATAAGAACATAATTTAACTGATAAACTCTAATCGGGTGTGCTACTACTATTAAATATGGAACGGTATATATGATTATTATTGATTGATATGCTTGATGACATGTGTATGCTTGCATTATGTATTGATATATATTGAAAGATGGAGGAGTTATGGTGAAGTACATTGTGGAGTACTAACTATGTAAATTCGTAGCGGACACTGGACAGGGGGTGTGCCCGAATAGTATATATATCTATCTATTCATAGCGGACAGAGATGTGCCTGAATGGAGTACGTCTATTGAAAAAATGATGTTACTTATGTCTGTATATAATGTTGACATTTGATATCTATACTACGACCATATCATGAAATGAGAATAATTAATATGATTAGTTTCAAATATCATGTGATTCATATATATTCATGTTTCTCATAGAACTTTGCACATTTTATATGCTTACATCATTTAGTTAAATTTGAATTTTATATGATACTTCACTTGCTGAACTGTTTAGCTTACTCCATTAAATTAGCAATATTTTCAGGTCAGAATAAGGATAAGAGCTCGGCCTAGTGCTTAACCGACTATAGTACAGAAGATCGAGTCATCATATCATTTCTTTTGAAAATTTGTTGATGTTAAAACTATGATATGTAGTAGTTGTTTAAAAATGTTGAACTTAAGACTCATGTGCAAACTTATACACACACACACATACATTTCATGTATGTGCTTATATGTTCTAATGTAACAATTGTATATCTTATAAGTTTCGAGAGGGTAGACTCCGTGATTCTCCTAAGTATAAGTATTGGTATGGATGACTCGAAGATATGACATATGTTTTCTTTCAAATTAAGTAGGCGATGTCTAACCGAAATATTCTGATCGACTGCGTGGGTGTTTGTTTGTGCATATTCGTTTGAGATTGATGTTAAGCCATACGGGCTATATTATACTATATTTGGACAAATGATATATTATAGGGTAGATGTTGGTGAAATTTCAAGGGATCATGCGATAGGTAATGATGATTATTGCCTGATTTAAGGATAATTGGAGGACTAGAGTAATGAAATCTGAGTCCGTTACTAAACTTACAAACAAATATAAAAAAAATCTTTTTCTTTATCTTGACTTTATCCAAATTTGATTCCTTTGAACTTGACTCCTCCTTGAGTGCTAGATGTTATATTTATGCATGAGCTCTTGAATCAACACTAGTTAGCTTCAAAAACTTGACTCCAGTCTTTTGTTGAAGCTAAACAAACATACTAAGATCTTGATTAAACCTACACTTAACTATTATAAGATCATTAATGCTATAACTATATGAGTTAATCATCATCAAAATTAGAGTGATGAGCCTTTGATCCAACATTCTCCTATTTATTTCTATAACATTTGTATATTTGAAATTAAAGTGGAATATTTGTCAAGATGGGCAAACTGGTCTTAAGGATAGGAATTTGACAGATTGGATATGGGTTTGAATTTGAATTCTCAACAAAAAAAAAAGTTTAAACCCATTTAAGACTCTCCAAGAGGCCAGTATATCCAGCCCCCTTCAACAAATTTAGGGACATTGGGGGGTTTGTTCTCCAAGCAGCCGGATTTTCCCCTTCTCAGTCCAAGTCTATATAAATCTCCCTTAATTTGAGGAGTCGAAGAAGTCCCTTAGCAACCCTTTAATATTTAAATAATGCTAATTTAGATTTGAAATAATATTTAATTAATATATTTTAGTAAATATAATTAATATATAAATAAATATATAAATTTAATTTAATGAATATTTTATATATTATTAAATACTGGATTAATACATGAAAATTTTAATTTTTAATATGTAATAATTAATTAATACGAATTTAATATTTAATAATTAATTAATTAATACATAAAATATTTAATTAAATTTACTTATTACAAATTTATTAAATAAATAAAAAGTACATTCAAAGCATAAAATATTAAAACAAAGGGTGGAGAGAGAGTACCATTGGAGATTAATGGCCTCTTAACGGTCCTTTAGGCCCCTCCATCTCTTTAAATAAGGGATCTCCAAGCGAACCTTTAGAGACGCTCTAAAGGATAAAGTTATTCATAGCACTATTTCATCCAAACAAAAACTTAAAAGAAAAGATTAAATTAATTATTATGGTCAAACTATTTCTCATGCAATTATTTTTTAAATATTTTTTGGTTTAAAGCTAATCCAGTTATAACATAATATTTTCCACACCCTTCTACCTATTTCATTTTCTTATTGTCCAAGGTGTTATCTGCAACAACCCAGGGTGGTTTTATGCAATTTACCGGGAAAGCGGTATTAATTGTTATAAAAAAAAGTAAAACCTTTTCTTTTGGTCCCCTGGCTCTGTATCCCCGCGCGCGTTGCTTCCTTCTTGCTCCTCTCCGATGGATCTCACAGCGAGCTCCTTCCACCCCAACAAACGCCTCAAAGAAGAGTAATTAACGCTCCATCATTAATTTCCTTCATTATTTTCTTGATTTTTTTTCTCCTCTGATGACAGTCATCATCTCTTCAGATTTGTCAGCAACCTCACTGGATCTTCAATGCTCGAGATCGCCGCTCTCTCCGCAATTGTACCCGTAAATTTCTGAATCCCTGAGTCCGTTTATTCTAACTAAGTATATTTTCCTTGTTTTTTCATTTGTTTGTCGATTTGGTTGGGGGATCTCAGGCTTTGGTGGTCCTTCGACAATGGAGCTGCTCGGGCCCTGTGAGTGGTAAGTTCCATCCCGAATTTGCATTGCCAAAAACCTAATCTGAGTCAAAATGTCGAATTGCAGCGCTGGATATTATGAAGTTTAGCGTCTTAGTGACATTTCTACAAGTAGATGATAGAAAGCTGACATCTTATGTGGCTATCACTTTAATGTGACTTTGACTGCTGACACTTGTTCTATTATGCAAACAAGTTATGTATTCGTTTTCTTGGATAGTGGATGCAATAGTTAGTTATGGGAGAAATCATCTGTTATTGAATGTATTTTTTAGGATATGGTTAGTTCATTAGTCAGTGGGGATAATGTCTCTGGTTTCCTCTTTCAGGTACTATTTACGCCAAGGAGGTCGAGAAGAAGAAGGATGGTGCAAAATCTTCTCGTAAAGATGGGAGGAGTTACACAGTTGCCCTGGTTATGGATTTTTTGTGCATCCTTCTGCCCATTGTATTTATTTTCACTGTAAGTTTGAATACTGTACTTGTTTTGGGCTTTCTTCTTTATCACTTGGAAAAGCATATTTGATAATCCGAAAGGAAACAAGTTTGCTTAGATGTTCTGGGTTATCTAATACCCTTTAGCTGGCGAATTAAGTAATTCTACATTGGTTTCATATGTCCAAAGACTGTTATCAAAGTCATTTCCCATGAAAATGTGGTTTTACTTGTAGTACAATTTTGAACTAAGGCCGTTGCTGTCAATCTGATGGCTTTTACTCAGTGCCAAATTTCTTCCGGAAGAAATTGTAGGCAAGGGAAAGTCCTGAAGTAATTGAACACCATTTGCAATATAGGGGATACCATATAGGTCTCAGGATTATGCGCATGGAAGCTAGCCACCCCCTCTCAAGTCTTTTCTTACTCTGAAAGTCTAGTTGAATGGGGAAGATTATGAATTCTGTTGGTCTCTATGGTGCAATATAATCCAAAGTGCCCCAGTGAAAGACAATCCCAGATGAATAAATTTTTTTTGATTAGCTTTGTCCATCATAAGATACAGAGCTATATTTGTTTAATTTGTTCTTGGCAGGTCCTTGATGAATGGGTTTATCTGGGCACAATGTCCCTAATACTTGTGCTGCTTTTCTGTGTTTCGGCTAAATGGTACATATTTTAGATTTGATTATGTTCTACTCCTAACACTGTGTCATTATTCAGTTTTGATGTAGATTATACCTAAGGACTAAATCTTCTTTTACTGTGCTTTCATCTCTAGCACACTTGCAGAGACAGTTTCTTGCACACTGATCTTAAGTTTAGTGGATCATACCCAGGCTTACATCTTCCAGTTTTCATCTTAATGAGGAGCCAGAACCGATATCTTCTCTAAGAACGAGCATTTTGTCATATAGAGTTTCAGTGGTAAGCATATCATCACCTTATATGATTATCGCATTTTCTTTTCTTCAACTAAATATCCATTCCATGTTAATAATAAACATTGACGCACTAACAAATAGGTGCTGATGACATGCTTGTGCATATTGGCTGTTGACTTCAGAATCTTTCCTAGACGCTATGCTAAGACTGAAACATATGGTACTGGTTTGGTAAGCTTCTTCTCCTATTTCATATCATTCTATAGGGTGTTAGGTATGGATATCTTAGTGGCTACAATTGAAGAGTTCTCATCATCTGTAGACTTTTAATTTTCTTATTGTTCAGTACAGTTACCTAAGGAGATAATAAATGGACAAACTACCATTTTTTATCTGATTGAAAACTAGGTCCAGATGCCCATTGCACATATAGCTGTCTACTTAATTTTAACCGATCAATTCCCCCATCAATTCGTAATAAGTTCTAAACTTGGCTTTGTTGCTGGTCGCTGCTCACCCATTTAACTATAATATCTATGTCAAGCTTTATCATTCGAACGTCTCAGGACTTTCAATACATAAATTTCTTTATTATATGAGCCGTGTGGCCAAGTTTCATATCATTATTATCATTGTAATTGCATGTAATAACTATGAGAAATCATTGAATGGAGGGTATATAGGGAAGTTACAGGGGAACCATCACACCTGATTATAACTAGTCAGATTCTTTTAAGTTTTAGTTCTTGGAAGTTTAGATTTTCTATGTTAAAAACAGGAACTCATTATATTGTGTAATGAGGTTATTTTACAGCTCTTTAAGATGGAACTGGCTCCTGAAAATAAGGTTGTCACACTTTCTCAAGTGTTCACGAGATCACCATAAAATTTGCTTTCAGGTACCCAAGCTCATGTTTACTTTACTGTTACTAAAAAGTAGAGCAGATAGATATTTGAAAGATAAATATTAGTTTGATCTTGGAGCTGTGATGGATTGGTCAGGTTGGGTTGAAGTTAGATTACTTGATTCTCTCAGCCTGTTATGTTTAGTAATCGTCTCTGATTGGTTAACCAAAACCCTACCTGGAACTCTTTTAAATAGTTAACCTGAATTAAATCATGTCTATGTACTGGGATTGGTCCAGTTTCCCTGTAAACTACTAAACTTATATAAGGCTTGGTTTCTTCTTGATTGAGATTTTTTATTTTAGATAAAAAAAAAAAATAACAAGGCATTATCCTGCTGATTCGAACCTTTGCAGAGAGTTAATTGGAACAATGTTTAACTATGAGTACCGCAGAAATCTTGTTCCAAAGAAACAGATCATCATGCTCATCTAAACTAAGCAGGTAGAGTTATGTTGCACTGGATAGTAGTCAAAACCTGAACCTGATATGTTTATTGAATAATTTTATGGGTTAACCTATTTGCAACCTAGACGTGTTAGAATTTTTGATCAAGCTGAACCAGATAACGTTCGTGTAGAGTTTAATTTCAGTTTGGAAATCATTTTATGCCATAATTATAGTTCATATATATCATTGCTTGAGATGATTCTACCTGAAGTAGCTTCATAGGCTTCACTTCTATTCTTTCTGGGTGTATAGCTTTGCAGTCACTAATGGTCATTCGAGGTAGCATTAGCAATATATTTTTTTTAACCTTTAGTGATTGTTGAAATCTGAATGTGTCAAACAGATGGATCTTGGGGTTGGGTCGTTTGTTGTGGCAAATTCATTAGTATCAAGACAAGCCCGTGGTGCCAAGTCCATGTGAGTCATTCTTATGTTTCACGTTTTTCACTTATACGAATTGGTTGGTTGGGAATTGTTTGAGTGCTTTATTATCATCAGCAACTCTTCTCAACAGTTCATTTCTGTTAAGTGCTGATTCTTGCTGCACTTTCATAACTTGTAAATTAATATAAATTTCAGATTTATCCACCCCCATCCATGCATGCGGCAATGAGTGCAGCGTATAACTGCATTAGACTTTTCAAGTTTGTAGCAGCTATTGCTTTTTATATTCTAGACTAGAAGAAATGGAATAAGCAGGCATGAAAATGACTTTTTGCCGAATTGACTTAATGTAAATCATTGGCAACAAAATTAGATGGAACCCTGGGTAGGGGAGGGTTTGATTCAATGTTTAGAAAACTGGATGCGCAAACCTAAGGTTCTAACACATGATTATGTTCATTAGGCTTTTAATGTTGACATCAGTTTCTTGCATTATTACGCTGTCTATTCTGAAATTCCATTTTTCTGTGTAGGGAATGGACGTCTGCACTCCGATCTATATGTCCACTAATATTCCTAGGTTTTGCGCGTCTCATTTCTACGACAGGGGTAGATTATCAGGTATTATCTTTCTTCCCCTAAACTTAATATTGTAGAAGCTATGTACAATTTTCTCTAAAGTCTGATGTTATATTATAAAGTGCTTGCACAATCATGTTATTTTTGAAGAAAATTCCTTATCTATTCATCCAATTATAAAATGGAATACCGTGTTAATCTTATAGATTTCAAATGCTCATTAGTATTTGGTTTATGAATGCTAGTGCTTTGTTGAGAGTTATTTTGCATGACTTTATTTAATAAGTTCCTAATATGCACAAATTCCTTATTATTATAATAACTTACTGCAACACGTGTTGCGGTCACAGTTGATGATACTGAATAATGCTTTAAGCCTTTTAACCTTGAAACAAGTAGTCTTCCGAACACAGAGTTGTATATTTGCTACCATGCACACACAGAAAAAGGAATGGAGGTATGGAGATCCATACCATTAGTTGTGATCTATTCCATTTAGAATGTTCATAGCTGAAATCAAATTAGTCTTTTTTTCCTTTTCTTTTCCAAAATTATGCATCAGGTTACCTGAAAAGGAACGGATTCAACTTAAGTTATCTAGATTAGGAAAAAAATGTTCTTGTACCCGCTTTTGAAACTAATTTACTATTAAACTCACATACAGAAAAAGAATCAAAAGACAATACAGCTTTATCTGTTTGTTTTTAAGCTCAACAATATAATACATTGTACAGTCAAAATGATGTTCCAAAAATTCTCTTAACAAAAAAAATTTGCAATATGATATTCTGTATCCCAATTAAGAAACACTAGCCGTGAACTGGTACTACTTCCTCTCTGCTGGTGGCAGGAGTAAGCTAGTGATTTTCATCTCACTAGCTGCTCTCTGCTGTTCATGGTGGAGGTCAGATATGTCCAATTCAATATATCAGATGTTGGCTAAAAAGAAGGTTTTGTAGGGTCTAAGATGTCATAGGTTATATGTAGTGCTTCAGAACATTCAACTTGAGAATGTTTTGTAGGGTTTTAGATGTCATAGGTCATATATGTAGTGGTTCGGAACATTCAAATTGAGAATGTATCTAAAATTCCCTTTCTTTGGAAGATTTTTCTTTTTACATAATTTTGCCTTCCGTTTCACTAGGAACATTAGTCTTGTGTATGAGTATTTCTGTATCAGTTGTGGCTTCATGGCATGCACTTTAAAAGATTGAGGAGTAATTTATGCAATCATCTTACCTGTGTTTCTTGACATTCCCATATTACATTACATGGCATGCCCTTTGATGCATGGTATTTTGCGGAACCATGCACAAGTTTGATTGTCACTAGATGTGGTTTTCTTTCATACGTTTCCCTGATAATTATTTTATACTTCAATTTTCAAGCTCTGATTATGTTCATTTTAATCCCCAATAATATTTCTGTTGTTTACTCTTTTTCAGTTACAGGACAGAGTTGTTCCTTCCTTACTTTTAGTGCTTTTATTTCACATGGAAGCTGAGCTTGCTTACATTTTACAGGTTCATGTTGGGGAATATGGTGTTCACTGGAATTTCTTTTTTACCCTTGCAGCTGTATCTATCTTAACATCTATAGTTAATATCCATCCAAAGTACTGTGGAATATTCGGGCTATTTATTCTTATAGGTATCCCTTATTTCCAATGCTTCATTATCCTTTCAGTTCAAATAGTCCACTGATGCTTAGACACATAAGCTCTATCTCTTACCATTTTCAGGTTACCAGACTTACTTATTATGTGGTTTAAATGAGTATTTGATCTCTAATGAAAGGCCTTTGGGTTTAGTCAGCCAAAACAAAGAAGGAATTTTTAGTACATTTGGTAAGATTCACTTGCATAGCCCTGTTTTCTTTTAGATTTTCTATTTAACTACTTTTTTTCTTGTGCTTTTCACATGCATTATACATGGTAATAATAGTTATTCGTGATAAAATATTATATCAAGATAATCCTTAGCCCTTACATTAACTGGATACATGCGAAGGGATCTTTCATATTCTTTTAATAGGCTACCTTGATATTAGAAGCTGTTGTATGGATGATCATGCCTCTAGTGAGCAAGTTAAGGTCATCAAGTGACAGTTCTATGCTATGAAGCGCGAACATGGGCACTGACACGACACGGAGACGGGACACGAAAAATTTTCAAAAAGTAGGATACGGGGACATGGCGGGATAATTTTTTTTTATTATATTATATATGCATATTAATAAAATTCTATACAAAAATACAATATCAAATAACAATCTAACACAAACAATCACAAATTTATTTCAAACATATTCATTTATAACAAGCAATCAAAACTTGCAACATTATAAAGTATAAAGAAAACATTGATATTTTAGTTAAAGTGAACCCATTGTTCATTCCATTGACCCACATCACTAGTACATAATCATCCAAAAGAGAGCTCATGACTATCATTAGTACACGTTCATTCAAAATCAAAAAAGAGCTCATAGAATCATAGTAATGTAAATAAAAACATGTAACATTGTAAAACAACTAAATAGACATTTTATCATTCAAAATACAAAAGATGTCTATCTATGAGGCCTTTTTCAATTTGAACCAACTTCAATAGCCTCATCCTCATCTCCATCCATGAACAACACGACTTCCAACTTTGGTTTGTCAAGAAAAAGGTTAGCAACCTCTAGAATACCCGAACTTTCAAATGTTTCAAATACATTACCCACAAGATCCCACATCTTTCTTTCTCCATTGTATTGTGAGGTGCTTCGAGAAAGAAGACGGAGATTGGTTTGCACATAAGCCAAGTCTTTCGCTCTTTGCAGGGCCATTTTGTTCCTTTTCTAAGAATGAATAAAGGAGTATGTACTCTAATTCCTTTCAGAACATAACGAAGAACATGGTTAATCAAGAGGCTTTAGAGCTAAAGCTTGTAAAATTAGAGTAGAAGACCGATAAAGTACCCACCAATACTTTGAATAGTCTGTTGCCGAGGTTATCTGTTGCGGAGCTGAGGTCTCCTGAATAGGTGGACTCCTTCTGACTGGGAGCTTCGGAGCTATCTGGGCGAAAATGTCCTCAGGGTGAGGAGCAACTTCTAAAATGGCTCCGGAGTAGTGGAGACTTCTGGTTGCTTCGAACACATGTCATCATCATTGGAGGGTTATAATTTGATCACTACAGTTAACACAACGTCAATTGAAGTGAACGAGAGATGTCTTATACCGGTGTAGTTTGCAACATATAAAGATAAGATTTGATGCGATGTGCTAGCCATAGGTATAATGGGTCATGTGATTCTTTGAAGACCTTGGTTGTTTGACTTAGATGTCACCTTGAAGGATAGTCTAATATTTGTACCTTTACCCCTGAGGGACAAAGGATTATATTGATCTCAAGTCAACCAAAAATCAGGAACACAGAGAAGAAACATGTCGCACCACAAAGGGAAAAATAGCTCAACTTGATTAGCCCTACAGATTTTAAAAGAGAGGCAATGCATGGTAATGACCCAATCTTATAAATTTGAGTCCTAGGGCACATCATCATGCTAGGGTGTCTGAGTCAGCTTCATCATTTGCATATCATACTCATAAACTGCATAAAGAGATCAGCATTCCAATTCAGAAAAGAAATGTAAACTATAAAGCTTATACATATTTTTGTATAAAAGGGCTCGAGAATTTAACGTAGGAGACTACGTGATGGTTCAGATTCGTCCAAAACACTATCTCTTTAGTGTCGTGAAGAAATTGAATGGACCTTTCAAAATTTTGAGAAAGATTAATTCTAATACGTATATAGTAGATTTTTCATTTGATTTTGGTATTAGTCCCTCTATTAATGTTGAAATTTTGGTTGCTTGTAAAGATCCAATATTTTCTCCTGATAAACCCCCATTGTATAAACCTTCTCCTGAGCTACTTTTGATAGACCCTCCTTAATCCCACTTCCCTAAAGAAAATCCAACCACATAGCAAACAAATTGATGAAATTATTAATGATTAGATTTTCTCTACTAGAGATGGTGGTTACTAAATATTTCTAATTCATTAGAAAGGACTGCTTGATTCTGAGAATTCTTGGATTGATTGAGGAGAGCTCTAATGGTTGGATCCTGATCGTCTAGAGGACTATGAGAGCCGAGGAGGTCTGTACTCGACAGTGTCGAGTTTTCTCCAACCCCGGGGGGAATGATGGGGACATCACTTCAGGATTTCCAGCCTGCCCTAGGAGGTATCGCTGTATATATCATCACTATGGTTTGATTAGGGCATAGGGGCTTGAGCCTAATTGAGCTAGTTATCTTAGTTCTAATTTTTGTTTTTTTATTGTATTTTGAATATTTAGTCTTTTTTAGTATCACATCGGTTGTGATGGGACTTCTGTGGTGATGTATGCCTATTTAAGACCAAGACTGCTTAGAATTTTTCTCAATTTTGGATGAATTAAAATTTAACTTTGAAAAGCTTTATAACCAGTGTGCTTGAGTGAGAAACCCTCGGGAGAGATTCTCAAATTATTGTTTTGTTCTCCTTCAGTTATGATTTGGGATGTGTCACGCCAACAATAAGAAAATCATGACCTAAATAATCAAGAGGGGTTTTCCATGAAACCTACATGGACAATTGATGGCTGGAGGCCTAACTTTATCATATTTGCACTTTAAGCTCATACAAAAGTAACATCAAAAGTTCTCCTGGATGTAAGTGTCTAGATAAAGGGGAGAAAATCTATTGATGAGCCTCCATAACTTGTGCCAAAAAAATGAATAGCCATCGCTCATGACCTAATCTAGCCTAATAGTAAGCATTCAGACATTATGTGTCAGAATAGGCAGGTGGTTTGACAAGTGGTGGTACTTTCCTTGATTCTGCTGGTTAAGCTCGCACTTCCATTTTAACTTTGACAGTATTCAGTACTTCTATGGAATCAAGTCTAGGCATAAGTTGCTTTCGTTTCAATTTCATCATAAGTTCCACCGACATGTTACCATTATCTTGCAGGATATTGGGGCATGTATCTGGTGGGTGTGCACTTAGGATACCTTATTTTCTTTGGAAATGAATCATCCACCAAGGCCGGAAGTATTGTTGCACGGGCAAGAATTAGAGTCTGGATGCTTTGTATTCTATTTTGGTCAGAGATTTCATTGTTTTCCCAGTATCCATTTCTTATTTCCTGAATGCATGGTGATCTTAGTTATTGATACATGTCGCATATTGTCCAGGTCATTGACCATTATTCTCGACAAGCATGTGGAAAGAGTCTCTCGCCGAATGGTAAGTGTGGTTTCTGACAATGAATTTGATTAAAAATACTATAAATTATCAGTTATACCACTCAGCATAATAGTGAAAAGAGCAGAATAAGTTGGTCTTACATACTATGTTTCCTGTTTGAAAGTGTGGAGGGTGTCCCTCAGCTGCGTGTGCTCTCTAACTTCTTGACTACTCTATGGTTTCTTTATTCAGTGCAACCTGGCATATGTTACTCTCGTACTAGCTCAGAATTTCCAGGTATTTTCATCTGTTTGTGTTATGATTAATAGTTTGCAGGTTCTTTAGCTATATCATGGTGCAAAATTACGAATATTACTTCTGTAGGAACTATTTACATGAAATTGCTTCAAGTTTACTGCTGCATGGGCAAATATTTAGCTGAGTTAACTAGTTAAGCAACAGTTGGGAATGTGAGTTCGTTATTCTATCATCTTAAATGGATAGGAGGAAAGAGGATTCCCAGCTATAATGCTTAAGTTGTTATGAAATTGATATGCTAAGATACCACTTATTACTCCCATGATTGATGTATTCGAAACTTGACAATATGATCAGTAATTACAAAAAAAATTATTGTAAAGCAAACTAGCAATACTTAGATAAAAAAGTAATAAGAAAGAACAAGAAGATTTAACGTGGTTCAGCCCAACTTGGCCTACGTCCACGTGGTGAGAACTTGAGAGAGCTTTATTAATAATTTGGTACAAAGAGATCTAATCTTCCTCTCGATGCAACAAGAGTATTCACCTTCCTCCTTAATCTAGACCTAGATTACAAGAGTATTATCTTATCTTTATGCTCCATCTTACTTCTCTCTTTCCTTGGCTTCTAATCTCTTTGGTGTTCTCCACCTTTTTCTTTTTGAGATCAGCTTGATTGAGACAATTACAATGCTGGTTTATAATCTTTATTTATAGGATTTTATAATACAACTCCTATTCGGACTATGAGATGATCTTGGCCCTTTGGATGGTTGAAGAATCTTGATCAATCCTATTAGGAGTTGATCTCCTTGATCTAGAAGGATTTTAGAACCTTTAATCTTTAGAAACAAACCTTCATTGAATAGGAATTTAATTCAATTCGTATCCCATCAGAATAAGAAAACCTGCGCTTGAAAAGGAAACTGATTCTGTTTCAGAAACGCCGCATATAGTCGACTAGTACCTCCAATTAGTCGACTAATAACTTTAGTTAGTCGACTACTATAAAACTGTTTCCTCTCTGTATCCTGCCTAGTCGACTATATATTGTCGACTAATATTGTGTATTAGTCGACTAATCAACTGACTAGTTGACTAATCTGCACCAAACCTGGATCTGTATCTTTCTACTTCAAGCCATCTTCTCCAACTTATATTGATATTCTTGGACCATCATTTCTTGAAAACAAGGCAAAATCCTAACAATTTCCACCTTGACTTACTTTTCAAGCCTTTACTAAAATAACTTGAGATTTTGGATCAATACCTTGATTCTTTTTTTGGTTGTAACCTTGCCGTGAAGCCTTTAACTCTTGCCCCTCTCCCTGGGGCCTTTGGCTAATTTACCGCCATGACTTGGGTCATCTCGTGTCTTGCCTGAATTCACTCTTTCTCCTTCCCACAATATTTTGATCTGGTTCACGTCCCGTTGCAGTCTTCCTTGAAGCTCCACCTCGTGATGAACTCCCTTTCAAGCTTATGATTGAAACTCCACCTCGAATTGAGTTTCCTTCTTTCAGCTTGTATAACCCTCCACACTTCTCACCTTTCAAGATTACCCTGCCTCATTGGCTAATTGTGACGACGTCTTGTTGACTTGGATTAGGCATTCTTCTTCGTCGAGCACCTTTATGGATATTAGATTATATCATGCCTCCGGGACATACCAGACCGCCTTCAGAGCACGCACCATTCCATCTCTTTTTGTAACTTTGATTGTTCTAGTACCAATGACCTCGCAAGCTGAGCCTCCGCCATCTTAAGAATCCCTTCCTCCTTTGCAACCAAGGAGTTGAACAGCTCTTTTTGGGAACATGCATGAACCGTGCATGAACTGTACTATCTAAATCAAATATCCAGCCTTTACCTTGAGAAGTGTTATCCTTGTATGAAACCATTAATACTTCAATTTCTTCTAAACCGCTCAATGCTATGCCTATCTCCGCAGCTTGTCTCTTATTCTTCAACCACTCTTGTCGATGCTTGCAATCATTCTTCCAATGACCTTCCTTGTGACAAAAGTAACGCGCATTTGATGAGCCCAAATCTTTCTTTCCTTCTTCTCTTCCTTTCCTTCTCGTGACCACCAAACCCGATCCTGTGTGCTCGTCTTGATTCGACTTTTTTCTAATCTCATTAGATAAGAGAGTTGACGTGACCTCCTCTAAGATGAGAGTTTCCTTATCATAGAGCATGGTGGTGACGATGTGATCATATGACTATGGAAGCTTCTCCTCGTCGATCTTAATATCAATAGCTAGAAGCTCGTTATGACCTTATTGAAGAAGTTTAGATACTCCAACACTGTTGTCCCTTCGTTCATGCGTAGCCCATATAGTTGTTTCTTGAGATACAACTTGTTGGAGAGCCTTTTCGTCATATACAACGTTTCTAGCCTTCATTACAATCCTGTAGCTGTTTTTTCATCCATCACATTGTACATTATCTCGTTTGCGAGATATAGTTGGATCGTGCTTGTCGTCTTTAGATCCATCTCCTCCCAATTCTCGTTTGACATACTTCTTTCTTATTCACCTTTCTCTTTAATCTAGACCTAGATTACAAGTGTATTATCTTTTCTCTATGCATCTTAACCTTGCTCCTTTCTTTCCTTGGCTTCCTTCTGATCTTCTTGGTGTTCTCCATCTTTTTCTCCGTGAGATCAGCTTGATTGAGACAATTACAATACTGGATTACAATCTTTATTTATAAGATTTTACAATACAACTCTTATTTGGACTATGAGATGATCTTGGCCCTTTGGATCGTTGAAGAATCTTGATCAATCCTATTAGGAGTTGATCTCCTTGATCTAGAAGGATTCTAGATCCTTTAGTCTTTAGAAACAAACCTTCATTGAATAGGAATTTAATCCAATTCGTATCCACCAGAATAAGAAAACTTACGCCTGAAAAGGAAACTGATTCTGCTTCAGAAGCACCGCGTATAGTCGATTAGTCCTTAGGGCTAGTCGACTAATACCTCCAATTAGTCGACTAATAATTTTAGTTGGTCGACTACTGTAAAACTGTTTCCTCTCTGTATCATGCCTAGTCGACTATATATAGTCGACTAGTATTGTGTATTAGTCGACTAATCAACTGACTAGTCAACTAATCTGCACCAAATCTAGATCTGTTTCTTTCTGCTTCAAGCCATCGTCTTCTCTAACTTATTTGGATCTTCTTGGACCGTCATCTCTTGAAAATAAGGCAAAATCCTAACATAAGTGTCTAACGTGTTATAGTTCCTTTTAGTCTTACCAGTACACAGGTTCCTTAAGTGAATTAGAAGATCAGGTAGATGAACCTAGCTGCATATTTTTTGTAAAACACTTCAGAATTTTATGGCCTGTTATGATGCCTAGCAGAAAAACCACAGCCATGGTGATATTTTTAAGCCATTATTATCAAGGATTATCATACTCTAGATCATTTGAGGATGTAGTCTGGTTGTGATGAATTTCCTGCTTTCCACTGTGGTTTTGAATTTCCTTCTCTTTCCTTTCCTCTATTTCGTTTTTCTATGCTTTCTCTTAATTTTCCCTAAGTTTTTTATTTTAGTTTCATTTTGTCAATCGAAAAGGAAGTACCTGTGTCTGAACAAGCATGTCGTGCCTGATGCATATGGACCCACAATTTGCAAAACTAAGGCGACTTGTTTCCAAATCATAATAAAGAAGGTTGCATATCATCTGACAGCACTAATTTGTAGTATGTTATATTAACCACGGGATGCTTCTTATTCTAATGGCTAGCTTCATATTATGTCTGAGAGTTCACTAGGTTAAGTCTCTCTCAGTCAAATCTTTCCTCCAAGTGGACAAGTGGGACATGTGTGGAAGAGTTTGTTTACATAAAATTGAGCTTGGTTACAACATCGTCGTGGATTTCATACTCTGGAGTCAATTTTCATTTGTGACTTCCGAGATTTGTGTTCCTTTTCCTTGCTGTTTTTTTTTGAATGTGGCACTCTCTTTCCATATAGAGTTAAAGTTGATAATTTTGTAGACATGCATTTAAAATAAGGAAAGATACACTCATACTGAACTTGTGAAGCTGATCTATTTCTAAAACACATGAAGTTTCAAAATTGTGAAAAAAAAATTCCACTATAATATAGGCAATTGACTTTTTAATCCAAGTTCGATCTACTTAGTTACTGATATACTACACAGGCCACATGGATTGTGGGACTCAATTATCTATGTGAAGTCTTTAGAAAACTATATCTTAACTTCAACCAAGACGACATCTTAATCAAAGTTGGCTGAAGCGGCCCCTCGTGGTGCCGCCAGCTCTTGTAGCGACGAGCGCTGAAGGAGATGAACTCCCTTTGTTAAGGGAGATGAACTCCCTAAGTTTGTAAAAGGGATAAAATCCCTAAGATCGATTTTTATTCGATCATCCCACAATCCAAAAATTCCACAAGAATGCTCTGATACCAATGTAGAAATTTTGGATAAACAGAAACATAGAGGAGAGGGCTTAGAATTATCTCAGCAGAAGCAAGAGTAGTAGGTTCAATCCCGCTCCTTGTGGTCGTCTTGATCCTCGACGGTAGGTGGACTTTGCAAGAACAATCACTCTTGAATTCACAGTTCAAGTACCCAAGGAAATCACTTTGTGATTGGGAGAAAAGAGATAATCCCTCTTACTCTTTAGTAGAAGAAAAACTTCAGCCCACATTCTAGTTCTCATGGGTTTATATAGTGGTTCGGAGATAGGGTTGTAATCTTCATCTCCAACCTACAAGATCTTAGGAGATAGAGTTGTAATTCTCATCTCCGACCAACAAGATCTTTGGAGATAAAGTTGTAATCTAAAAACAACTATCAAGATCTAGATCAATTTTAATTTGAATTTCAAATCAAAATTATTTTATCTTATCTTGATGAGATCTTTTATATTGAGTCTAGTCCACTATGAGTGCCCAATAAAATCCCAACCCGCCCAACGGGTCTTCTATTCCTACAGTATTTAGTCATCTACTGCACTTATGACATCCTTTGTTGTTGCCCTGCACTTTATTCCAATATTAGGTCTCGGAAAGCAGCCATTATATGGTTAGTGCTTTCAACTTCTCTTGCTTGGTTGGGATCGAATGAAGAAAGTACAAAAAGAAATATGCTTTTTCTCCTGAAACTGCTTGCCCATTCGGTGCTCTATTTATCCTGATGTCTCGTTGAGTTGATATTTATGATGGCTTTAGATATCATTGGGCTGCTGGCATTTGGAATGTGTGCCATTAGTGAGATAACCAAATGTCCAAGTTCAAGCTATTCAGGAGGCAAATTTCATAATCAAGGGATTTTGGCTAGAAGGGAAATGTATTTGTTGGGCCTTTATCTGAAAAATCAAATCTTCTTTGATATGCTTATCTCATTTCTATTTGCTGCCTACAACTTCTATGTAAAATATTCATGCACATAAAACGAATATTATAGTAATGACAATCTTTTTACTTTTTAGTATGACATGATTTGAGGTGTGGAACAGTCCTGGTGTCCTGAAGGACCTTCTGTATTCTTCCATAGTATGATTCATTATCTAGTTTTAATATCAGTTTTCTTTGTTTATTTGTTTGTTTTTTTTTTTTTTTTGCTTTTCTGCAGGTATTATCAGTTATCATGCTTTCAGATTTTATTTCTGGGCAGAGACCCTTGGTGCTTGAAGCAGCATTCAATCAAAATCTATTAGGGTCATTTCTCCTGGTAAGATGACCGGCTTTCTTCTGGTTGAACTTAGGATGTAGTTAGCGCACTCTGGAAGATCGACTCTAAAGTGGCGAATTCTTAATGCAGGCAAATCTGCTTACTGGCATGGTTAACATGTGTGTGGATACCCTCTCTGCCTCTTCTTCTGCAGCGCTCGGTATATTACTTGGATATACCTTTCTTCTGTCCGCTATTGTTGGTTTGGCTTGGTTTTCTGGCATTAAATTTAAATTTTGGTGAAAATAAGATGTTCTGGATTTTTGCTGCTTTTATTTTAATTCGGAATTATAATGTCTAAACGAGTGTTTCTGTCTGGTTCATTGGCTTATATCATGCTTGGAAATAAATACCAGTCTCCATTTTTTTATTTTTTATTTTACTTATGATGACTTGTTCTGTTGATAGATGAGCTTAAATTACTTGAGCTATGAAATTTTGCTAGGTGGAATTCTAGGTTCTGTAGTAGGCTTGATTGTGTATTTTTACTTTCCATCATGCAAACTTTGTTCTAAGAGTGTTTGGATTGTAACGTTTGAAATGCTTTTACATTTAGCCGTTTGTTTCGCGTAAAACTCCGTAATTCGTAAATGACTTGTTACCCAGTTACAACTACGGCGTTTGTTTGGACCGTAATTCATAAAAGACTTACGTAACTCAACTAACACTCACTTGCAACCCAGTTACCACTCACTTACAGCCCAGTTACAGTTAATTTTGTGGTCATACAAATTTGTAATATTTTTTATATTAATATTAAATTTTTTTAATATTTAACTTTTTTAATATTTATTTGCAGTATTAAAACTTTTAAAAGCACCAAATAGTAATTTTGTGGTCAACTTTTTCACTTACGACTTATACATTACGACAACCAAACACCGTAAAGTACAATACACTTTCTCACTTTACAATTTTATATTACCAACCAAACATCGTAAAATTTACATACATGTAACTCATTTACAATTGTAATAGACTTTACCAATTACAACTACGAGTTACGGCCAGTTACGACAACCAAACAGACCAATTAGGGCGTGTTTGGTAACTTGCAAAATATTTGCAAAATGCAAAAACTTTTGCAACTTTACATTTTACACTTGTTTGGTTTCGTTTGCAAAACGCAAAATGTAAAAAACTTTTGCAACTCTTCTTTTCCCACTTGCAGTTGCTACAGTTAAATTTGTGGTCATGTAAATCTCACTTTTATACTCATATTTTCCCACTTGCAGTTGCTACAGTTAATTTTGTGGTCATGTAACTCTCACTTGTAGTACACTTACAGTTCAAAATAGTTACTGGATAATCAATATATAATTTAATATTATTAAATACTTAATATTTTAAATAGTGTTCAATTTCTTGTTTAATTATTTAATTATTTTATATTTTTAATCTTTAATCTTTTATTGTTTTTAATATTGTTTTAATATTTAATATTTACTATTTTAATTTAATATTTTTATTTAATATTTTATTTAATACTTTATTATTTTATTAATACTTATTCCATTTTTTATTATTTTATTTAGAGTTAATATTTTATTAATATAACAATATTATACTTTACTATATATTTAATTATTTATTTTTTAATATATAATTAAATATTATTAAATATTTAATATTTTAATAGTGTTCAATTTCTTATTTAATTATTTAATTATTTTATATTTTTAATTTTTAACTTTTTTATTGTTTTAATATTTAATATTTTACTATTTTAATTTAATATTTTAATTTAATATTTTATTATTTTATTAATACTTATTTCATTTTTTATTATTTTATTTAGAGTTAATATTTTATTAATATAACAGTATTATAGTTTAATATAAAATTACTATATATTTAATTATTTATTTTTAATATAAAAAATTACTTTATTAATATCAGAATATATTTTATTATTATATTAATATTTTATTATGTTAATATTGTAATAATAATTCAGTATAATAATACTATAATGATAATTTATTATTAAATTATAATTATATTTTACTTTATTAATTTTATATTTCTATAATATTACAATAATATTATAATAAAATTTATATTATAATAATTTTCAAGTATTTTTAATATTATAATATTATAACTATATTTTATTATTGTTGTAACATTTTTTAATATTTATATTTTATTAGTATTCTTAAAATTTTATTAACGTTCTTTAGATTTTCTTAAAATTTTATATTATTTATTTAGTTAATATTTTAGTAATATTTTACTATTTATACTAATATTTTATTAATATTATTGTTATAAATAAAATATTACGATTATTAATTTTTTTATCTCAAATTTATTAATACAATTTAATTTGCAATAGTAGATTTAATTTAATAGTATTTATAATATTTAAATCACTGCTACAGTTAATTTTGTGGTCAACTTTTCCACTTACACTTTTACATTACCAACCAAACACCGTAAAACACAATATATTTTACCATTTACACTTTCACTTTATCAACCAAACACCGTAAAACACAATATACTTTTCCATTTACACTTCACTTTATCAACCAAACACCGTAAAACACAATATATTTTCTCTGCTACAGTTCATTTTTTCCATTCTCATTTTACGACTTACGACTTGCGACGTTTTGCAACGAAACAAACAGGCCCTTAGTCAAGTCTTTTTCGGTCCCATTACCTTCATGTGGCCGCTAGGAACTTAGCACCGCCAACACAGAAGATTGCGTGTTTGGTTGCAAGGGAGTGGGCGAAAGTAAGGAAATAGGAAAGTATAATTGCTCACTTTCCTATCTATCCAAACACCGAAAAAGAAAAATGAGAAAATCCCTTTTCCATTTTTCTTTTCCTTTTTACACAATTACTTCCTCACTTCTAATGTGATATAGTTAATTTTTTAGTCATGTAAATCTCATTTGTTATAAGTTGTAGCTCAAAACAGTTAATTTTGTGGTCATGTAAATCTCACTTGCATTCTAATGAGAATCTAACTTTTACTTTTCTTAATTAATTTTTATTTTAATATTATTTTGCGGTCAATTTTGTGGTCACTTTTACTTTCACAGTACATAACATTTTTCAAACCATACTTTCCAACAATATCCAAACACCGGAAAACTCACTAACCAATTCTCAAGTTTCAAAAGGAACTATTACTACATCACTCTCTCACTTCCTCACTTCCACCCCCTAACCAAACAGCCCCAATGTGGAAACTAATCTGCTATTAAAAATGCGCACTATGAAGTTCATTGTGGCCACAATTTCGCCAAATCATTTGATTAAACTAGGCCTAGCAAATGTGGTAAAGGGCTTGGATTGGATTATGTGAGGTCATAGGTTCGACTTTAGGCTATGGCTTTAGGGTTGTTAACTGGGTTGGGCCGGGCTAACAGCCCGCATGGGCATGACCCGCTTCGGCACGGGCCTGGCTCGGCCCGGGTGATACTCGGGTCAAACCCGCCTGTGTCCGGCTCCCCATAGGCTGGACCTCAGTCTGGGTAAACCGGTCGTGCCTAGCCCAGGCTCGGCCGCACTTGAAATGCGGATCGGCCCTGCCCGCACCTCCAGCCGGGGGGGGGGGGGGGGTTGTTTGCAATTTTTTTTTTGCTAACCCCCCCCCCCCCCCAAACAGCTATTTGGCCGTTGGGGGGGGATATTTGCAAATTTTTTGCAAATAACCCCCAAACGGGTAGAATGGGTTTATGGTGATTTTTTTGCAACAAAGAATATGGCAACAAACAAAACACTCATCTTTCCCTCTATAAATAGTCAATCTTCTCTACTCCATTTTGTCACAACAAAAATCTCTAAAAATTCTTTAAAAAATCTTTAAAATTCTCAACTACAAAGCTACAAGCTTTCAAATTCTCATGCTCTACAAGCTCTCAAGCTCTCTCCTTCTCTCAAACTCTACAAGCTCTCAATTTCTACAAGCTCTCTTTACAAGTTCCTCAAGCTCTCAAATTCTCAAGCTCTCTCTATAAGTTTTACAAGTTCTCAAGTTTTACAAGCTCCCTCAATAACTCGATAATTATATTCTTGTAAAATTAAAAATTAGCAAATAAAATAGATGCTAATTCTTCATCAATAGGTCCTAGTCAAGCTTCTTGTTCTAAATATCATTTAGTTTTAGTTTTAATAATGAACAATAAGAATCTCTAAATTTGCCTTTAGCTGACACTATAAAATTCATTCACACAATATACATATTTTAATGTTTTTTCTGAACCTACCACTACTCATATACCTATTAGTTCTCTCGAGTATCAACTACCTCTAACAATTTTAAATCTGGAGTTTGGAAATATTTTGGTAAAGTAACTGTTGATGAAGCTAGGAGGCTCAATGTAAGTTGTGTCCAGATGTTTCATATAATTTTTCTAAGAATGCGAGAACTGGCCCACTAAGCAGACATATTAAGAGTAAACACCCCGAACACCGACCTTGACAAACCCAAATTAGCAATTTAGGTGGCACAATGGACACTTTTACCTATAATCGTG
The DNA here is from genome assembly GCA_038442645.1 of Agave tequilana. Classification (NCBI taxonomy): domain Eukaryota; kingdom Viridiplantae; phylum Streptophyta; class Magnoliopsida; order Asparagales; family Asparagaceae; genus Agave; species Agave tequilana. Next base: position 64,113 of record JAVJIF010013858.1, read on the forward strand.
CTACAGGTAAAATTAATTTTGCTAGATATCTTATTCGTTCTGAACAACCTTTTAGTAGCTCTGAAGGCGATGCATTTACAAATCATATTTGTTCGAGCTTAGACTTACCTGCTAAAAAATTACCTCAAGATGTAAGAATTCGTTGGAACGCAACATATAATATGTTGAGTAAAGCGATTGCTTATAAGCAGGCAATAAATATGTTCATTTTTGTAGAATTGTCCAACTGTTTTATTTTTGATGAGGAATGGGAACTTTGTGAATGGATTTGTAAATTTTGAAAAGATTTGAAATAGTAACAAATTATTTTTTGTTATTTATTATCCAACGACTAGTTTAGTATTTTATGAGTTAACTGAGTAACCAAGATATTTTCTCAATACAAAAATGATGATTTTTTTCGAGATATTATTACTCATGGAAAAAATATTAATAAATACTTTAAGGATTTTTCTTATATTTTTTTATTTTGCTGCTATTTTGGATCCTAGGATTAAATTTCATGGATGTATTTTTACTTGAAAATTTTTATGAAAGAAGGGAATATAATGATAGTTCTGGCCTAATGTGGGCAGATATTGATGCCTCTATATATAAGTTGTATGATTATTATGAAACTACTTATAGAAATAAACAATCTTATTCATCTCAAACTTCTTCTTCATCTAAGAATAAAAGTTCATTATTTTTGTTGGGGTTCTTGGTAGAACAATAGTCCCACATCGACTAGACATGGGGATAGTCTTGGGTTTATAAAAATTTGGGTAGCAAGACGTGAGTAACATCATTGCTCCTGAAGGATGGTGCCCCGAATCCTTACAATTGGTATCAGAGCGATGATGGGTAGCAAGACGACCACGACAATTAAGTTCGAGGTGGAGAAATTTGATGGGAAGTCTAACTTCCTGTTGTGTGGAAGATGTGAGTAACATCATTGCTCGTGAAGGAGCCACACAAGGCCCTGCTTGGTATTGAGAAGAAGCCATCAAAGATGAATGATGATGAGTGGAACAACATCGACTTCCGCACAAAGACGACGATCATACTGTGCTTATCAGATGAGGTCCTCTACAACGTGATGAACGAGGAGATAACTGCTGGTCTTTGGTGTAGGTTGGAGAGCCTTTACATGACAAAGAGTTTGTCGAATAAACTCTTCATGAAGAATCAGTTATATAGTTTTCGGATGAAGGAAGGTACGTCTATTCTACATCTCACTCAATGCTTTTAATAGAATTTTAAGCGACTTGTTAGCTCTAGAGGTTAAGTTAGAAGAAGAAGATAAAGCTCTTCTGTTCTGTTCTCTTCCATCAAGTTATGACCACTTAGCGACCACCATTATATATGGTAAGGAGACTTAGAGTTGGAAGATGTCATGCAGATGCTCCAAAATAACAAGCTGATGAAAAGACAGATTCTACGGAGGAGGCCTCAGGATTGTTTGTCAAGGGCCATAGGGGAAGATCAAAGAGTAGGGGACCCAAAAGAGATCCAGAGGCTTCTAGCAGTTTCTCTTGCTACTTTTGTAAGAAACCAGGGCATATCAAGAAAAATTGTATGAAATATAAGGAGATGCTGAAGAGAAAAGGCAGCAAAGATTCTGATGGGCTAGTACCAATGAAAAGTCAGATGAAGCCGGGGTTGTCGAAAAAGTAGATGAGGATTTATGTGATGTCTTGATGGCTGAGTCAGGAAAAGGTAAATACTCAGATGCTTGGTTACTTGACTCGGAGTGCACATACTACATGTACCCAAAAAAGAGAGTGGTTCAGTGCTTATAAGCCTTATGATTGAGGCTCTGCCCTGATGGGAAACGATACCGTGTGTAAGACTGTTGGCATCGGCAACATCCGTATGAGGATGTTTGATGGACATGTCTGAACCCTCACGAATACGTTCTGAATTTAAAGAAGAATCTTCTCTCGTTGGGAGCTTTGAAAGCTCGAGGGTACAAGTTTTCTGGTTCAGATGGAGGAATCAAAGTTACTAGAGGCTCCATGATAATTCTCAAAGGAGAACGGACAACAAACTTGTACAAGTTGACAGGAAGCATTATTATTGGTGATGCTTCAGCAGCAACAAAGAAGGAGGATACTACAAGTGATGAGAATATCTTAGCTTTAATTTTTGTTATATTTTCAGTTATATTTGTGTACTTAATATTTGTATTGTATTTTGTATTTGTATTAGGTGTATGTGTACCAAGTAATGATACTAGTGGTAGTAGTGGGAAGTTATGAGTGTAGTTGTGTGTAGTTATGAGTGTGTAATGTAGTGAAAAGTTATGGATAGTTGTAATGTAATAGGAAGTTATAAAGTTGTGTGGGTAGTTATGAATCTGTAACCTACATATAGGCATATGTATTCTTGGTTGAAAATTAATGAATGAATTGAAAATCAATAGCTTTCTCCCTTGCCTGCTCTCCTCCCTCTGCTTCATCCCCTTCCCTAATATTCTTTTCTATACCTTTATAATCTTTTGCTGGTTGCCCCTTTTCCCTTCCTCTTTCCCTCTCTATCTTATCCTCTCCAGGCCCTAGTCATTCTCCCTCTGCTCTCTTCAAAGCACACTCTCCCCTCTTTCGGATCCCTCCCTCCGCAACAGCATAACAGTAGCAACAGAAACAGTACCAGTCGCAGCAGCAGCAACAACAGAAGTAGCAGCAGGAGCAGCGGCAGCAGTAGCAGAAGGCGCAACAGCAGTAACAACGCAACAGTAGGAGCAACAACAGTGCAACAATAGAGCAGCAGTGTAGCAACAACAGCGCAATAACAACCAGATCAATGATGCACACCATTTGTTCGAGAAGATGCCAACGTCAAGTATCCATTCATAGCGGAATGCATCAAAACAGAATATCAATAACCACCAGATCAGTCTAAGATCCACAGAACAACAGTAGCTTTGTCAGTGAGTTTTTATTTCAGTACTAGTTGGTTACATCACTGGATTTATCTTTAAAGTTTTATCATCATTCCTACTGTCCACTAAATCGTGAGATGTATGAATCTACAAATCATGTGATTGCTTAACTTCGAAATTGATTTTAGAACTTGTCATTCATGATATATGTATTGTAATTAGATTTGATTGAGATTAGACATATTCAAACCTTTAGCATGCAATACTTTGTAAAATTCATCTGTTGACATTGTTAGTTTTTCATTACTTCCTGTTGAAGATCTTTGTATTTGGTAAAACGTGACGAATTTGGTTATATCACTGGTTCCCTATATGACACGCACGCACCGTTTCATATCAGTTTGGTATCAGAGCACAAGGTTTAGGCAGGAACACCATGCATTAAGTTTTTCTAAAAAAAAAATTGTTGTTTTCTTTTCTTTCTTTTGCATAAAAAATATATAAAAAACTAAAAAAATGACTAGTGAATCCCAAACTGCAAATATGGACACCAACTCCAAAATCCTTCAAAAGCTAGATGAAATTTTGAGTTGCATAGCTAGGTTGGATCAGGCATTCAAGTCCACCTCTTATCATCCTGCAATCTAGGATAACAAGTGTCAGGGTTATGAGCATGTTGTGGTCAACTGTCTAAGGCCAGTCATAGTAATTAAAGTTAAGGAACCATCTGATACAAATACAGAGCCCCTTCCTCCTTTATTGCTGATCCCTACTGTCGTTGTCTTTCTGGTCGTCAACCCTTCCCTCCTCTACTGCCAACACCAAGCCCAGTCAGAGTTACTATTGACAAACTGTCTGTAACAAATACGGAGTCTGACTCTAAAGAGCTCATTTACCAAGTGGAACATTCAGAAAACTCTAAATTTGACAGAGAATTCACATGTGATAATTTTGTGGAGTTTAGTATTTCGAGTCCTTTTGAGACCATCTCAGTGATTACGAAGTTTATTGATGTCTCCCATAAAGACACTGACTCCCCCCCAAAGTCACCCTTGTGATTAGAGAGGATGATGATGTCTTTTTTGAAGACCTCACGGGCACGTTACCACCAACGCCTGATATCCAACACGCCAATGAATCAACCTCAGGAACTAGTCTTCTCGACTTGCCACACCATAGGAAGGATCCTACTATGCATACTGAACTCAAAGGGCAAGTTTATTTGTCACTAGATGTCAAGCGACAGTGCTTCATTTCAATAAACATTCATTTCTATGAGGACAAGTTCTAGAGTTATATTGTTGAGGATGTAGTTATGGGAGGACATTATGCCTTAGGGACTATCAACTTCTCTTCCATTATTGTTAAACTTAAAGGTGTATCTCCTCTACATTTACCTGTTTGTATATCTTTCGACTTCATTGCTAAAACAGGTAAACGGTCACATACCTTTAGGATCATACCTCTGATAGCCCCTTTTGATCGAGTTCGTGTATATTATTGATCTGATGATCTAAGTGCCTAAATCTTTTTCAATAAGGAGTCAAAGTTCATTAGCTATTTTTTTGAAAACCCCTTTAGCAATAATAGGCACTAAGTTAAGTCTCCACTGTATTTCATTATAGAGTTTCTGAGTATGCATTTTAGGTCTAAACATTTGAGTTTGCATCATATTTTGCCACACACATGCAAGTTCTACACATGAGAAATCAGTGACATACTTGAACAGGCAACGCTAACTATAAGTTATGGTCTGAAACAAAATAGAAATTTAAAACTTTTAGTGTTGACAATTTTGTGATGGTTCGAATTCGTCCGAAATGGTTTTCCCAGGAAACAATTAAACATTTGCAAGCCTGTAGTGCTGGACTTTTCAAAATCTTAAAAGAATTTAAATTACAATACTTATGTTATAGATTTGGCATCAGTTCTATTTTCAATATTAAAGACTAAGCGGTTTACAAGGTCTTGATTATCCATAAACAACCCACTGGTTGATGAGCCTTACCCGAAGTCAATTTTTTAAAGTCTTTCACTTTCCCACTTTCAGATATTCGTCCTATACAGCAGAGAAAATTAATAATATTTTAGATGATAAATTTATGATGCAGCGTGACTAGTAATCTGAGATGCAAGAAATAAACTTACACCAGTAAGAGAGCAGTTCTGTTGTTGACTCGATGGGATCGAGTTCTCTCCCATCCAGGGAGAATTGATGAGAATATCTTAGCTTTAATTTTCATTGTATTTTCAGTTGTATTTGTGTACTTGATATTTGTATTGTGTTTTGTATTTGTATTAGGTGTATGTGTACCAAGTAATAGTAGTAGTGGTAGTAGTGGGTAGTTATGAGTGTAGTTGTGTGTAGTTATGAGTGTGGAGAAGTTATGGGTAGTTATAATGTAATGGGAAGTTATAAAGTTGTGTGGATAGTTATGAATCTGTAGCTTGTATATAGGCATATGTATTCTTGGTTGAAAGTTAGTGAATGAATTGAAAATCTATGACTTTCTCCTTTGCCTTCTCTCTTCCCTCTGCTTCATCCCCTTTTCCTAATCTTCTGTTCTATTCCTATATAATTTTTTGTTGGTTGCCCCTTTTACCTTCCTCTTCCCCTCTCTATGTTATCCTCTCTAGACCTTACTCATTCTTCCTCTGCCCTCTTCAAAGCATGCTCTCCCCTATTTCAGATTCCTTCCTCCTCAACAGCATAACAGCAGTAGAAGAAACAGTACCAGCCACAGCAACAACAACAAAAGTAGCCGCAAGAGCAGCTACAGCAGCAGCAGCAGAAACAGCAGCAGCAACATCGCAGCAGTAAGAGCAGAAACATCGCAGCAACAGCAGCAGCAGCAACAGAGAAGCAGGAGCAGCAGTAGTGTAGCAACAACAGCAGCGCACTAACAACCAGATCGATGATGCTCACCGTTTGTTTGAGAAGATGCCAGTGTCAAGTATCCATTCATAGCAGAATGCATCAGAACAGAATAGCAATAACCATCAGATTAGTTCCAAGATCCACAAAACAACAATAGTTTTATCAGTGAGTTTTTATTTCAGCATTCACATTATTAGTTGGCTACATCACTTGATTTATCTCTAGAGTTTTATCACCATTCCCGCTGTCCACTAAATCATGAGATCTATGAATCGCAAACCATGTAATTGCTTAGCTTCGAAATTGATTTTAGAACTTGTCATTCATGATATATGTATTGTAATTGGATTTGATTGAGATTAGACATGTTCAAACCTTTGGCATGCAATACGTTGTAAAATTCAGCTGTTGACATTGTTAGGTTTTCATTACTTTCCTGCCGAAGATCTTTATATTTGGTAAAACGTGACGAGTTTGATTATATCACTGGTTTCCTACATGATACGCACGCACCATTTCACATCAACAAGACATTAGCACATGTGTCTTAGATACATGAGCGAGCGAGGTCTTCAAGTTCTACACAAAAGGAGTGCTCTATCAGGTAATAAATATTGCAAACTTAATCTTTGTAAAGTTTGCATTATGAGTAGGCAACGTAGAGCGACTTCTTTACATCTCAGCACAAGACAAAAGACTTGTTAGATCTCATACACAGGGATGTGCGCCTCCGCCAGTAGCATCTATTTGGGGATGCTAGGTACTATGTTACTTTTATAGATAATTTTTCAAGAAAAGTTTGGGTATACTTTTTGAATTAGAAATCGGAAGTATTTCAGAAGTTCAAGGAGTGGAAAGGTATGATGGAATATCAGACAGGACGAAAGGTGAAAGTCTTATAATGGAGGCGAGTATACCTCCAAAGAATTCAAAAATTACTTAGTTAGCAAGGGCATCAAACACCAGCTAAGTATTTCAGGGTGACTAGAACAAAACGGAGTAGTAAAGCGCATGAATCGGACACTTACAGAGCGTACCCGCAGCATGTCAGAAAGATTTTGGGCAGAGGCGATGAATCATGTGAGTTATCTGGTAAACATGTCACCATCAACAACTATTGATCTTCAGATCCCAGAAGAGATACTACGCGGAGTATCTGTGTACATTCAACCTTACGGATTTTCGTTTGCTCGACATATAGTTTGGTTGATAGGCAGCAAAGGAACAAACTGGAGGTCAAGTCTAAAAAGTGTATTTTCATCGGGTTCACCAAAGGAGTCAAGGGTTTTATATTTTGGGATCCCGAGAGGAGGGCCTTTACTAGCAGAGATGTGGTCTTTGTAACACCCCGCTCCCGGAATACGTACTTAGTTGCGTATTCAGATTTTTGATCGTATTTTTCGATTTACCTTCTGTACTTATTTTGTATTATGAATTGTTTATATGATTGTTTTGTCTTAAATTTGGATTCGTGGTCTCGGAGTCAGCCCTAGTCTGAACCGAAGACCCGATCCTAGTGTATTACTCGATTTGGTCTTTCCGGTATTCTGATTTGACCGATTTCTGTTTCAAATATCATTTTTCCAATATTATATATTTTATATGATTTTCTGGAATTTTCCTCAATTAAAAAGAATATCTTCAAAACCGGTGTCGGCCAGTGCCGCTGACCGATTCCCGGATTTTTAGTTTACAAACGGTTTAGAATTTCTACAAGTACCTTTAGACATTATTTCTTAAAATCATATTTTCTATCTACATACTTTTCTGAGGATTTTATGAATTTATGAAAATTCCATCGGAGTCGGTAGCTAACTGATTCCGGGATTTTTAGTTTTAAAACTATAAAGTATTTCTTAAAACGGATTTCACTATAATTCTTAGTTTAATATTCTTGATTTTTGATGTTTATTGTGGGACGTTCCGAGATACTTGATTTCGGGACGATTCCGGTATTTTCCCGAAAGATTTCCGCATCCGCAACCGAATCCCGGGAATCCGCCACTTTCATTATTTTCATTTTCTCTTCCAAGAGAATAATTTCCCTTTTCCATTTTCTTTTCCTTTTCCTATTTTCTTTCTTTCCTTCCTCCACAATCCACAAGAATTCCAATTTCCCAAAATTCCATTTTCTCCCAAATTTCCAATAAACTCCACACACTTCCACCAACTTCCTCATTTAATGCCCTCTTTTTCTCTCTCTTCCATGGCCAGCCAAGTGTGGCTAGGAGAGACACCTCACCTCCCCTATTTACAAAAACCCCCCTCTCTTTTAATTATTTGCACCTCCTTCACAAAATCTAAAACCTATAAATACTTTCCTTCTCCTTTCTTTATTCATTTTCACTTCATCTTTCTCTTTCTTCTCTTCACCAAAACCCTAACCTCCAACATCTCCTTCACCTCCACCACCTCCGCCGGCGCCTCCGGCCACCACGACGCCGGCGAGAGACCCCCGAATTCCGGCCACCACTTCTTCTCACTAACACCAACAACAAAACCTCCAACCTCCACTTTCTTCTCCATCATCAACCACTCCTTTTGGTGAGTATTTCTACTCATCAAGACTTGGCTAATTCCTAGTATACTTTTGTTTACAATTCATGTATACTTGTGCCATCAAAACCATATTTTTAGATCATCAACAAAACCATCACAAATCTGTTCTGTGTGCTGTTTCCAGTCGATTAGTCGACTTGACCTAAGGACTAGTCGACTTGAAACCCTTAGTTGAAACGTAACCTTTTCTAGAACACAGTTTTAGTCGACTTAGGTTATTTATTAGTCGACTAGAAACCTCGATTAGTCGACTACTCCCTTGACCCTAGTCGACTAACTTTTCCTGAACCAAAACTTAACTCTCTGTATCACAGTTTTAGTCGACTTAAGCCTAACTATTAGTCGACTTGGAATCACTGTTAGTCGACTACCCATTCCATCTAGTCGACTAACTTTTCCTGAATCAGAAACCCAACTCTCTGTAACTCAGTCTTAGTCGACTTAGAGTATCTGTTAGTCGACTTGAGATGACTATTAGTCGACTACTCCCTTGACCCTAGTCGACTAACTTTCCCTGAAACTGAAACCCAACTCTCTGGAACCCAGTTTTAGTCGACTATACCAGACTGTTAGTCGACTAACCCCTCTATTAGTCGACTACCCTTTCCACCTAGTCGACTAACTTTAGCTGTCTGTTATGGTTGATTTCTTTCTTGAATAGGAACCTTGTCCTCTAGACTTACATCACATATTGGTACTACTTGACTTGTCTCTTGACAAACATCATCTTCCCTTCTCTCTTTCTCTCTCCTCTTCACTCTACATATTTATATCACATATTATGGCGCATCCCGAGTTCCGTGGATTTCGGACCTTTCGGCTTTTCGGTGATTTAGGCGAGTTGTCTCGCTCTTCTCTCGTCTCTAATTGAGTTTCCCGTTTCGTCGGGTCGATAAGTATTTCGCTTCATATTTCCATGTTTATGTATTGCCCTGTGATATGCTTACTTTTTATTGTATACCATGCGTGGCCGACCCTTCGTGGTCGTTGAACTTTGGACTACTTCTCTGATTACCACTTGCCATGCTATTACTTCAGACCTGTCAGTTGCATGCTTCTATTTAACACATGTATATCACCTGGCATCTAGTGTGTTATCACCTGACCACCATGCATGCTATTATTTGGCAAGACCCTCTTGTTATGTCATGACTTACCCAGACTGTTATCAATCTCTTGTCATGTTTGGTTGCTTGTTAAATATCATCACCTTATCATGCTATCTCTTGATACCAAGCATGATGCACCTGATTCTGATATAATTATCACGATAACGGGAATGTAGTATCTGATCTCCTGTTATGATTCCAGTTATGATTCTTGTTATGTATTCCAGTTATGATCCTGCTCATTCCCGAAATCTGGTAATTATGTTAATAAACCATAAAAAGGACAACTTGCACGGGGAATGGGAGGAAGTGATGGATGCCGGAATGATACCTTGCTTATAGTAATGGAATAAAATATTGGCGGTACGTGTTAGTGGGACTCAGGGCCCACAGGAGATGCGTGTTAGGGGGACTTAGGGCCCTCAAGCTGGTCCCAGGTGTATTGGAACTACTATAAGAAGCTCTATCAGTTCTCCATCTATTTCCAATAACAGCCTTGTTTTACTCGGATATGGATCTATGTGCGTTGGGACGCTAGTTCACATAGCTAGATATCAGGGTAAGACGAGTAATAATAAAGTGTCGTAATAACCGGCTCTTTAAGTTGTAAGTGGAGGTATGTGGAATGGGACGCATACTAAAGCCTGCAACTTAAACGGCTATGAATCTGTGTTGTGCCTTACTATATTTGCTTGTCCGGGATTTTACTTCGGATTTCCGGTTTTATGAGTATTATCGTATTATCTGCTCATATTCTGCTTTATCCATTGTATTCACTTGACTCTTGTTCATTATCTTATCATGCCTGAGAACAGTCGGGTTGAATGGGCTTGGGTTATGGTGACATGAGATAAAGGTATATAGATGAGGGTTTCCTTGTTTGGATTATTCCTTCGATGTACTAGTCTCATGGAACCGTAATCTGAAGCCATACAATCAGATTGCTTGTCCTTGGCTTTACATGACATGTACTCACCCTTGCTCGCCACTTGGTTTTGCTTCACCACTCGCCTGGGGAGTATCATTTGACTCCCCTGGATCCTCATGTCCAGGTCATGGAGCTTGGAGCGTGTAGATTCTCCCCCTTGCGGATCAGAGTAGCGCAGCGGTAGCGTGGATCCCCAGCCGATCATCCAGAGCTCCATCCTTCCAGGCCCCCTTGTGAGTCTCTCGAGTTTTTTCTTTTAAACTCGTGAGTGCCTTTCATACTGTTCATACTTGTATATTTCCTTGTATTCTCGCATTTGCGCATATTAGTGATGTGATATTCATGTAATATTGGATCACTTCTGGTGATAACTCTGTGATTGTATTCATGTGTTGGAATGTATAATGCACCACTTACTTCCGTACTCTGATTCTTGTCTGTACTGATGCTTAGCGTATATACGGGAGGGTAGTTCTGACCTACGTATATACGTTGCAGTGACGTCCCCGTATCCGTGGGATCGGGGCGTTACAGGATGGTATCAGAGCCTAGGCTCTAACTTCCTCAGTACGTCCAGAGGGCAAATTAATGGTAATAAAATTTGCAACTGGAATACTTGAGTCTTGGTTATACATTCCAACTACAAGTGCAGAGTTATCTATTTCTTGGCCATCCTTCCTTTGATTCCTAATCCTTCCTATCCTTTCCCTGTTTTGGTTTTATGAAGCCCTTATCCAACATTAAGATATGATAGACTAGGAAGGTAGTGGCTGGTTCTGCATGAAGCTATTATGTGATCTCTTCGGTGAATTCTATGAAGCTTGGTATTCTCCAGATCGATCTTGATCTGGCTATCTTTCACAAGACAGTAGTCGGCATTCTCTACAGATATTCTACATTCTCTACTATATCGTTCAGAGTGATTGATGCCTGATATTCAGGATTCTTAATTATCGGTCTTCTTTATTATTATGCTCAGGACTATCAGGGTTTCCTTTATCTTCAGTATTCTGGCTTACTCTCGGAAGATTATCAAGTATGCAGATTTATACAGCCGGAAGTGCGGAGGATGATTATTATTCAGTCGACTTGAGAGCCCTACCTATAGTGCTTCATATCTTAATTGGTATAAATTCCACCCATGTCCCCTTTGTGTTCAATTTACCCCTTATCGAAATTGCGAGGACGGAATTTTTTGTAAGGTGGATGGATTGTAACACCCCGCTCCCGGAATACGTACTTAGTTGCGTATTCAGATTTTTGATCGTATTTTTCGATTTACCTTCTGTACTTATTTTGTATTATGAATTGTTTATATGATTGTTTTGTCTTAAATTTGGATTCGTGGTCTCGGAGTCAGCCCTAGTCTGAACCGAAGACCCGATCCTAGTGTATTACTCGATTTGGTCTTTCCGGTATTCTGATTTGACCGATTTCTGTTTCAAATATCATTTTTCCAATATTATATATTTTATATGATTTTCTGGAATTTTCCTCAATTAAAAAGAATATCTTCAAAACCGGTGTCGGCCAGTGCCGCTGACCGATTCCCGGATTTTTAGTTTACAAACGGTTTAGAATTTCTACAAGTACCTTTAGACATTATTTCTTAAAATCATATTTTCTATCTACATACTTTTCTGAGGATTTTATGAATTTATGAAAATTCCATCGGAGTCGGTAGCTAACTGATTCCGGGATTTTTAGTTTTAAAACTATAAAGTATTTCTTAAAACGGATTTCACTATAATTCTTAGTTTAATATTCTTGATTTTTGATGTTTATTGTGGGACGTTCCGAGATACTTGATTTCGGGACGATTCCGGTATTTTCCCGAAAGATTTCCGCATCCGCAACCGAATCCCGGGAATCCGCCACTTTCATTATTTTCATTTTCTCTTCCAAGAGAATAATTTCCCTTTTCCATTTTCTTTTCCTTTTCCTATTTTCTTTCTTTCCTTCCTCCACAATCCACAAGAATTCCAATTTCCCAAAATTCCATTTTCTCCCAAATTTCCAATAAACTCCACACACTTCCACCAACTTCCTCATTTAATGCCCTCTTTTTCTCTCTCTTCCATGGCCAGCCAAGTGTGGCTAGGAGAGACACCTCACCTCCCCTATTTACAAAAACCCCCCTCTCTTTTAATTATTTGCACCTCCTTCACAAAATCTAAAACCTATAAATACTTTCCTTCTCCTTTCTTTATTCATTTTCACTTCATCTTTCTCTTTCTTCTCTTCACCAAAACCCTAACCTCCAACATCTCCTTCACCTCCACCACCTCCGCCGGCGCCTCCGGCCACCACGACGCCGGCGAGAGACCCCCGAATTCCGGCCACCACTTCTTCTCACCAACACCAACAACAAAACCTCCAACCTCCACTTTCTTCTCCATCATCAACCACTCCTTTTGGTGAGTATTTCTACTCATCAAGACTTGGCTAATTCCTAGTATACTTTTGTTTACAATTCATGTATACTTGTGCCATCAAAACCATATTTTTAGATCATCAACAAAACCATCACAAATCTGTTCTGTGTGCTGTTTCCAGTCGATTAGTCGACTTGACCTAAGGACTAGTCGACTTGAAACCCTTAGTTGAAACGTAACCTTTTCTAGAACACAGTTTTAGTCGACTTAGGTTATTTATTAGTCGACTAGAAACCTCGATTAGTCGACTACTCCCTTGACCCTAGTCGACTAACTTTTCCTGAACCAAAACTTAACTCTCTGTATCACAGTTTTAGTCGACTTAAGCCTAACTATTAGTCGACTTGGAATCACTGTTAGTCGACTACCCATTCCATCTAGTCGACTAACTTTTCCTGAATCAGAAACCCAACTCTCTGTAACTCAGTCTTAGTCGACTTAGAGTATCTGTTAGTCGACTTGAGATGACTATTAGTCGACTACTCCCTTGACCCTAGTCGACTAACTTTCCCTGAAACTGAAACCCAACTCTCTGGAACCCAGTTTTAGTCGACTATACCAGACTGTTAGTCGACTAACCCCTCTATTAGTCGACTACCCTTTCCACCTAGTCGACTAACTTTAGCTGTCTGTTATGGTTGATTTCTTTCTTGAATAGGAACCTTGTCCTCTAGACTTACATCACATATTGGTACTACTTGACTTGTCTCTTGACAAACATCATCTTCCCTTCTCTCTTTCTCTCTCCTCTTCACTCTACATATTTATATCACATATTATGGCGCATCCCGAGTTCCGTGGATTTCGGACCTTTCGGCTTTTCGGTGATTTAGGCGAGTTGTCTCGCTCTTCTCTCGTCTCTAATTGAGTTTCCCGTTTCGTCGGGTCGATAAGTATTTCGCTTCATATTTCCATGTTTATGTATTGCCCTGTGATATGCTTACTTTTTATTGTATACCATGCGTGGCCGACCCTTCGTGGTCGTTGAACTTTGGACTACTTCTCTGATTACCACTTGCCATGCTATTACTTCAGACCTGTCAGTTACATGCTTCTATTTAACACATGTATATCACCTGGCATCTAGTGTGTTATCACCTGACCACCATGCATGCTATTATTTGGCAAGACCCTCTTGTTATGTCATGACTTACCCAGACTGTTATCAATCTCTTGTCATGTTTGGTTGCTTGTTAAATATCATCACCTTATCATGCTATCTCTTGATACCAAGCATGATGCACCTGATTCTGATATAATTATCACGATAACGGGAATGTAGTATCTGATCTCCTGTTATGATTCCAGTTATGATTCTTGTTATGTATTCCAGTTATGATCCTGCTCATTCCCGAAATCTGGTAATTATGTTAATAAACCATAAAAAGGACAACTTGCACGGGGAATGGGAGGAAGTGATGGATGCCGGAATGATACCTTGCTTATAGTAATGGAATAAAATATTGGCGGTACGTGTTAGTGGGACTCAGGGCCCACAGGAGATGCGTGTTAGGGGGACTTAGGGCCCTCAAGCTGGTCCCAGGTGTATGGGAACTACTATAAGAAGCTCTATCAGTTCTCCATCTATTTCCAATAACAACCTTGTTTTACTCGGATATGGATCTATGTGCGTTGGGACGCTAGTTCACATAGCTAGATATCAGGGTAAGACGAGTAATAATAAAGTGTCGTAATAACCGGCTCTTTAAGTTGTAAGTGGAGGTATGTGGAATGGGACGCATACTAAAGCCTGCAACTTAAACGGCTATGAATCTGTGTTGTGCCTTACTATATTTGCTTGTCCGGGATTTTACTTCGGATTTCCGGTTTTATGAGTATTATCGTATTATCTGCTCATATTCTGCTTTATCCATTGTATTCACTTGCCTCTTGTTCATTATCTTATCATGCCTGAGAACAGTCGGGTTGAATGGGCTTGGGTTATGGTGACATGAGATAAAGGTATATAGATGAGGGTTTCCTTGTTTGGATTATTCCTTCGATGTACTAGTCTCATGGAACCGTAATCTGAAGCCATACAATCAGATTGCTTGTCCTTGGCTTTACATGACATGTACTCACCCTTGCTCGCCACTTGGTTTTGCTTCACCACTCGCCTGGGGAGTATCATTTGACTCCCCTGGATCCTCATGTCCAGGTCATGGAGCTTGGAGCGTGTAGATTCTCCCCCTTGCGGATCAGAGTAGCGCAGCGGTAGCGTGGATCCCCAGCCGATCATCCAGAGCTCCATCCTTCCAGGCCCCCTTGTGAGTCTCTCGAGTTTTTCTTTTAAACTCGTGAGTGCCTTTCATACTGTTCATACTTGTATATTTCCTTGTATTCTCGCATTTGCGCATATTAGTGATGTGATATTCATGTAATATTGGATCACTTCTGGTGATAACTCTGTGATTGTATTCATGTGTTGGAATGTATAATGCACCATTACTTCCGTACTCTGATTCTTGTCTGTACTGATGCTTAGCGTATATACGGGAGGGTAGTTCTGACCTACGTATATACGTTGCAGTGACGTCCCCGTATCCGTGGGATGGGGGCGTTATAGTCTTTGACGAAGAATCAATGTTGCGAGAAAAGTTCGAGACTACAGACACTCAGGAAAAAGAAAGTTGAGTTCTCAGAGAACCTTAAAAGACCTGACGGGTCAAAAGAGGACTCCTCAGATTCAGATGGAGACGACCAGGAGGCTACTCAAGAGCAACCTAGATCATTGAGACAGTCAGTCAGAGTTAAGGTGCCACCAATAAGATATGACTGGGATGATGATCTTCTCTTTCACATTAGTAACAAAAATAGGTGAGCCTGACAGTTACGGGAAAGCAATCGAGGCAGATGATCACGACAAGTGGATTACAGCCATGGAGTAAGAGATAGAGTCTTTGAATAGAAACTAAACATGGACATTAGTCGATCTTCCAAGAGACTCCAAGGCAATAGGTTGCAGATGGGTCTTTCGTAAGAAGGACAACGAGCAGTACAAGGAAATGTTAGTTGCCAAAGAATATGCTCAGAAGAAGGGTATTGACTACAATGAGATCTTCTCTCCTATAGTCAAACATACATCTATTTGGATGTTATTGGCGATAGTTGTTCAGTTTGGTTTAGAGTTGTAGCAGATGGATGTTAAAACAACGTTTTTGTACGGTGAGCTGGAGGAGAAGATATACATGAAACAACCTGAAGGTTATATTCAGGAAGGTAAAGAAAATAAGGTGTCTCCTAAAGAAGTCTCTCTATAGACTTAAGAAGTCTCTTAGGCAGTGGTACAAACAGTTTGACTCTTTCATGATCAAGGCTAAATACATTCGATGTGAGTATGATAGTTATGTCTATTTCAAGCAGAGTGATGATCCGACATATTTGCTGTTATATGTGGATGATATGTTGATTGCTGCGAGGAACAAGACACATGTTCAGAAGCTTAAAGCTACCTCAAGAAGGAATTTGACATGAAGAATTTGGGAGAAATCAAGAAGATTTTAGGTATGAAGCTCACTCGAGACAGAGGCTCAGACAGACTTTGGCTATCCTAGGAGAATTTTGTTCTCAAGATGTTGGAGAGATTCAACATGGCAGAAGTAAGACCAGTTATCACTCTTTTGACATATCACTTTAAATTATCCTCCAAGCAGTGTCCATAATCACCGGAAGAGGATAAGAAGATGTCTCTAGTACCATATACTAGTGCGTGGGATCACTCATGTATGTTATGGTCTGCACTAGGCCTGACTTAGCCTATGCAATTAGTACAGTAAGTTGGTTCATGTCAAATTCAAGAAAGCAACATTGACAACCAGTGAAGTGGGTGTTACGATATCTGCGAGGGACTGCGAGACTAGGCTTGGTGTTTCAGAGCTTGAAAACGAGGAAGCCTAGGGAACTACAAGGCTATGTTGATGCAGATTATGTAAGAGATCTTGATCAGCGAAGATCTACGACGGGTTATGTGTTCAGAGTAGCTGAGTGCGCCATAAGTTGGAAGGCAAAGTTGCAAGATACAGTTGCTCTTTCAACGATAGAGGCGGAGTACATGGTTGTAGTTGGGATCAAAGGAAGCGTTGTGGTTGAGAGAATTGGTCGAGATATTTAGTATCATACAGGATTCAGTTCGGGTTCATTACGAAAGTCAGAGTGCCATTCATCTCGCTAAGGATCACAGGTATCACAAGCAGATGAAGTATATTGATGCGAGGCATCACAAGATGCATCTGTGGGTTGTGGATGATAAGGTGATCGATTTGATAAAGATCAGCACGAAAAAAATTCAGCAGATATGATAACGAAGATCATCCCGGTGGAGAAGTTCAGAGCATCTCTGAACTTCATCAAGGTTCTCCAAAGAGGTAAAGTGCGAACGGGCTCTTGAGCGGGAGCCATGCGAAGTCACAAAAGGGGGAGAAATAAGGTGAATGAAGTAGAGGTCAATTTCTACTGAGGGAATCAATGAACATGAGTCAAGTTGAAGATTGTTAGCATTTGGAGTGCCTCATATTCATTGGAGAAGAATTCAGATTCAGATGGAGGTGTTACAAGCTTCACAAATCAAGCACGAACATGTACATGCATTGTATATGTTATTAGTCGACTAATAGGTCTTATTAGTCGACTAGGTCATAGGCTAGTCAACTGATACTTTAGTATATTCGACTAGACTCTACAACAGAGAGTTGGATCCTCATATTGCATTACAGTAGTCGACTAAACTCTGGATGTAGTCGACTAATACTGGATATTAGTCGACTAATAAATTGCCCTAGTCGACTAATACAGGTGCTGGCAGTTTCCTAAAATGGATTTATTTCCTATTTTGGTTTGGATACGGATTTTCTATTTTTCTGAGGTGATGCTGATTTGATTATTGGAGTTTGTAAAGGACTAAGATCATCCTAAGTGCCTATATAAACATCTTGGGGGTGCTTTTTGAAGGTGTGTTAAAAAGAGTCAAGAATTCAAGAGAAATTCTATTTTTGACCATTGAGAGTTGTAAGAGAGAGATCTTCTTATAACTCTTTTATTTTCTTCTCTGTTTTTAATAAAGATTTCTCCCATCCTCCTCATGGACATAGGCACATTGCCGAACTACGTTAGATCTTGTCTTCTTTGGTTGTGCGGTGATTTAGTTTTATTTGCTTGCTAGTGGTAGATCTTCTATGCTTCCGCTGTTGAGTTTTCATCTTGGTGTTTCTCTGTTATTTGATCAGTGATAGATTTTCAATAATTGGTATTAGAGCCATGCGAACTTAGTCGTGTGCGTGGGTAATGTTCGATCTCCCCAGGGCGCAGCAGAAGGCGCAGTGGGCCCCTGTTAAGTCAGATCTATAAAGATTGAGCTCTCGAGAGAGGTAATCATGCTTCAGGTGCTTCATGTAAGACATATTGTCCAACGTAGTGAAGAGGAGTGCTCTAGGTGCTTCATGTAAGACGTTATGTCATCCAACGCAGTGAAGAGGAGTGACCTCGATCGAGTACATGATCTTCTCGGATGAGGAGTGGGGAAGATCAGCTTACAGGGAGGCTCGAACTCTTTGTTTGAGGGGGGATAAAACCTGTTCAATTCCAAGGGCGCAATAAAGTCCATGTAGAGCTAGTTGAGCTCTCGAGATTGGCAGCGGGAGCCCTGCTTCACGTAAGGCATGCATTGTAACGCGGTGAAGAGGATTTCGATCTCGATTGAGCATATGTCTTCCAGGTGTGAAGATGAGCTTACAGGGTGTAACGCCCCGATCCTGCGGGTACGGAGACGTTACTGCAACGTATATACGCAGGTCAGAAATGCCCTCACGTATATACGCTAAGCATCAGTACAGGCAAGAATCAGAGTACGGAAGCAAGTGGTGCATTATACATTCCAACATATGAGTACAATTACAAAGTTATCACCAGAGGTGATCCAATATTACATGAATATTACATCACTGATATGCGCAATTGCGAGATTACAAAGAGATGTACAAGTATGAACAGTACACAGGCACTCACGAGTTTACAAAAGGAAAACTCGAGAGGCACACAAGGGGGCCTGGAAGGATAGAGCTTCAGATGGTCAGCTGGGGATCCATGCTTCCGCTGCGCCACTCTGATCAGCAACTGGGAGAATCCACACGCTCCAAGCTCCATGACCTAGACATGAGGATCCAGGGGAGTCAGATGAAACTCCCCAGGCGAGTGGTGAAGCAAAAGCCAAGTGGCGAGCAAGGGTAAGTATATGTAAAGCGATAAAACCAAATAAAGCCGAGGACGAGCAAATCTGATTGTATGGTTTCAGATCACGGCTCCATAGGACTAGTACGTCGAAGGAATAATCCAAACAAGGAAACCCTCATCTATATACCTTTATCTCATGTCACCATAATCCAAGCACATACAACCCGACTGTACTCAGGGCATGATAAGAAAATGAACAGGAGGCAAGTGGATACAAGGGATAAAGCAGAGCATGAGCAGTTAATACTATAATACTCATAAAGCCGGAAATCTGAAGTAAAATCCAGGACAAGCAAATATGGTAAGGCATATCACAGATTCATAGCCGTTTAAGCTGCAGGCTTCAGTATGCGTCCCATTCCACATACCTCTACTTACAACTTAAAGAGCAGGTTATCATCTTGACACTTTATTATTACTCGTCTTACCCTGATGTCTAGATATGTGGACTAGCGTCCCAGCACACATATATCCACATCCGAGTAAAGCAAGGTTGTTATTGGAAACCAGCGGGGGTATCAACGAACTATGTTTACAGTGGGTCCCGTACATACCCGGGACCACGGCCCAGGATTGTTCCGTTGCTTGGTGGACGGAACCAGCCGCAAGGCTAACAGGAGGGACTTATGTATGCCCTTATCATGATGGTACCAGGAAGGAGGGAGCCAGCACTCCCCTCGGTCGCCTTGAGGCCCACAGGTCAGACCGGAAGTTTTAGTTGCACAACATGCCTAATACCACTGTAAACACGAACACATATTGATAGCCGCAAGTTTCCCCCGACCCGATGCAAGTTGTTCCTTTTATGAATTATTAGATGATTATCAGATTCCGGGAATGAGCAAGAGCAAGTCAGGAATATCAGGAGTACTGTACGTACTATAATGTATCACATGTGTAACAGGAGTACAGTTTGTACTATCAAGATGTCAGGTCATCATTCCCGTTATCGTGATAATCATGAGAGTTAAGTATATCATGCCGGGTGTCACGTGATAGCATGACAAGATGGAGATATTAGACAGGTAACCAGTCATGTCAAGCGATTGATATTAGTCCGGTGGCAAGTCATAACAAGGGGGTCTTGCCAAAGCAAAAGCATGTCCGATGTTAGGTGATAACAAATCAGTTGTCAGGTGATATACATGTGTTAAATAGCAACATGTAAATGACAGATATAAAATAATGGCATGCAGTAAAACAGTAGCTGAGCACATCCAAGCAGAGCTGAGCGAGCTGGAAATACAGACAGCAAACAGGATTTAACACTGGAGCGTCTGGCAAGGTTACCGGGACAACTCGGCCTAAAGTGCGAGTAGAAAATCCGGCAGCATCTCGCCTAGACGAATCAAGTGGTAAAGCGCTGAACGCTGATCATGACAACCAGGCGGGGCCGAAGACCTGACGGTCCCAATCACTTCCCTTTCGAGATAGTGAGTGACCGGAGGCTGCACTGAGAGACCTGCCGGCCCCAATCACTTCCCTTTCGAGATAGTGAGTGACCGGAGGCTGAAGAACGGAGAGACCTGCCGGCCCCAATCACTTCCCTTTCGAGATAGTGAGTGACCGGAGGCTGAAGAACGGAGAGACCTGCCGGCCCCAATCACTTCCCTTTCGAGATAGTGAGTGACCGGAGGCTGAAGAACGGAGACACCTGCCGGCCCCAATCACTTCCCTTTCGAGATAGTGAGTGACCGGAGGTTAAAGAACGGAGAGACCTGCAATGTTAGTACCACATGAACAATAAATAAACTACCATAATACAAGCATTCGTCACAGAGCAATACATGTCTAGACATTGGCACTCGGCCATACACAAATACAGGGACTCAGCCCAATACATGATACAATGAAAACATGGAGTAAAACACATGTCGACCCGACGAAGCGGGGAAACCCAAATGGAGGCGAGAGCGAGAACACTCGCCTAAATCACCGAAATGCCGAAAAGTCTGGAATCCATGGAACTCGCGCACGCGCCATAAAATAATATATAAATGTAAGGAGAGAGAAAGTGAAGAGGAGAGAGAAAGAGTTAGAGAGAGAAACCTAGAGAGAAAGGGGCACAGGGAGACGCGGGCTTATGAGAGTGAGACGCGGGGGGTCGCAGACGCAGGAGTCGCGTCGCGGGATTAGCAAACGCAGGAATCACAGACGCGGGAGTCGCGTTGCGTAGGGGCCACAAACGCGGGGTTCGAGATCCGCGTTTAAATCAGGACGCGAGGAGAACGCAGACGCGGTCGTTGGTCCGCGTCGCGTTAGAACGGGGAGAACACAGACGCGGGTATTATCTCCGCGTCGTGTTAATACGAGAGGAACGCAGACGCGAGTCTGGACTCCGCGTCACGTCAGAATGAATAGAACACAGACGCAGACATGAGCTCCGCGTTGCGCCGATACAAGAACGCGTAGGCCGCGTTAAAGGGGTCGCTTGCACGCGGGGGTGAGACCCGCGTCAGCAATTTACAGAGAGGAGGAGGGAGACCTAGAGAGAGATAATCTGGAGAGAGAGAGAGGAGAGAGAAAGTTCAGGAGAGAGAGGGAGATGGAATTAGGAGAGAGAAAATATGGAGAGAGAGAGAGAGAGTCTGTAGAGAGAGGAGAGAGAATAGAGAGAGAATTTAGGAGAGAGGAAGAGAGAGATCCAGGAGAGAGAACAGAGAGAAGGGGCAGGGGAGCAGCAGCCCCCCTTCTACTCGGCACAGGGGGCTGGAAGCCCCCTGGCCGGATGGAATTGCCGGCCGCCGGCGGATCGCCGACGGTCGCCAGAGCTGGGGTGGCCGGTGGCCACCCCAGGGGAGAAATAGGGAGGGGGCAGCAGCCCCCTCCCTCCAACAAACCACGGCCAAGGCATGTTGCCCTGGCCGGGCCCAACTCTGGCCGCATCTGTGCGGCCAGAGGGTAGAGGAGGATCGCCGGGGCCCGCCGGCCCTCGGTCGCTGGCACAGGCCAGGGGTGGCCGTCGGCCACCCCAACAGTGAGGAAGAGAGAGGGTGAAGAGGGGGGAGAAGGAAAAATTAGGGAGAGAGAAAGAGAGGAGGGACAGGGGGAGGCTCGCCGGAGTTGGGGGCCTCCCTCGCCGGAGACGTGGCCGGAGGTGGTGGCCGGAGTTGGGTCGGCTGGGTGGTTGGTTGGGTGCGCTCAGATGGAGGAGGAGGAGAAGTGAAGGGAAAAGAAAAAGAAGGAAGAAAGAAAATAATGAAAAAGAAAAAGAGAAGAAAAAAAGGAATAAAAAGAGGAAGAGATTGATGGGATAGGGGAGTAGGTGAGGGGGGAGTGTCGCCCACGTGGAGGAGTGGGCTGGAGTCGGTTGGAGGGAAAAAGAAAAGGAAGGAAAGAAAGAAAGAAAGAAAAGATTAAATAATAATATTATAATATGGCCGCGAAATATCGACTGTTCCGGAAAAATCCCAAAAAATACCCGGAGGTAGAAAACGTCATCCTGAGGAATAATATGAAATCGGTTTTCAGAAATAAAATCTCATTTTCAAATTAAAAATCCGGAAGTCAACCGCCGATACCGGTCTACACCGGGTCGGCCGGATTTTGATAAATTCCGAAAAATCCCAGAAAATGTATTAAAGAACAGAATATGATTTTAAGAAGTAAAGTGAAAGCGGAATTCAGAAATTCAACTCCGATTGTAAACTAAAAATACTGGAATCAACCAGCGATACTGGCCGATACCGAATCCGGTGGAATTTTCATAAATTCATAAAATCCTCAGAAAAAGTATTTAGATAGGAAATGTGATTTTAAGAAATAGTGTAAAAAGACACTCCTTGAAATTCTAATCCGTTTGTAAGTTAAAAATCCGGGAATCGGTCAGCGGCACTGGTCGACACCGGTTTTGAAGATTTCCAATTTAATTCAGGAAAATTTCAGAAAATCATAGAAAACCTAAAATATTGGGAAATGATGTTTAAAACTGAAATCGGTCAAATCGGAATACCAGAATGACCAAATCGAGTAATACCCTAGGATCGGGCCCTCGGTTCAGACTAGGGCTGACTCCGAGTCCACGAATCCAAATCCAAGACAAAACTATCATATAAAGAATTCATAATACAAAACAAATACAGGAAGTAAATCGAAAAATACGATCGAAAAATCTGAATACGCAACTAAGTACGTATTCTGGGAGCGGGGTGTTACAATCCATCTACCTTACAAAAAATTGCGTCCTCGCAATTTCGATAAGGGGTAAATTGAACACAAAGGGGACAAGGGAGGAATTTATACCAATTAAGATATGAAGCACTATAGGTAGGGCCCTCAAGTTGACTGATCAATAACCAGAATATAGAAATCTTTTGCACTTCCGGCTGTATAAATCTTCGAACAATGCCGAATAATACTGACTGATAACACAGCTTAGCAATAGAATTCCAGCTGTACCGCATACTTAGTATCACTCTGAGAATGAGCCAGAACACCAAAGATAAAGAAAACCCTGATAGTCCTGAGCATAATAAAGAAGGCCGATAATTAAGAATTCCGAATACCAGGCATCAATCACTCTGAAAGATATAGCCGAGAATATAGAATATCCGTAGAGAATCCCGACTACTGACTTCTGAAAGATAACCCGTTCGAGATCAATCCTGAGAATACCCGAGCTTCATAGAGTTGGCCGAAGAGATCATATAATAGCTTCGTTCAGAACCAGCCACTACCTATCTAGTATATCCATATCTTAAGTTGGTATAAAGGCTACGAAAAACCAAAACAGGGGAAGATGGAAGGGATTAGGAATCAAAGGAAAGATGATCAAGAATAGATAACTCTGTACTTGTAGTTGGAGTGTATAACCAGGACTCATGCATTCCAGTTGCAAATTTCTTTACCATTAATTTGCCGTCTGGACGTACTGAGGAGGTGAGAGCCTAAGCTCTGATACCAACCTGTAACGCCCCAATCCTGCGGGTACGGAGACGTTACTGCAACGTATATACGCAGGTCAGAAATACCCTCACGTATATACGCTAAGCATCAGTACAGGCAAGAATCAGAGTACGGAAGCAAGTGGTGCATTATACATTCCAACATATGAGTACAATTACAAAGTTATCACCAGAGGTGATCCAATATTACATGAATATTACATCACTGATATGCGCAATTGCGAGATTACAAAGAGATGTACAAGTATGAACAGTACACAGGCACTCACGAGTTTACAAAAGGAAAACTCGAGAGGCACACAAGGGGGCCTGGAAGGATAGAGCTTCAGATGGTCAGCTGGGGATCCATGCTTCCGCTGCGCCACTCTGATCAGCAACTGGGAGAATCCACACGCTCCAAGCTCCATGACCTGGACATGAGGATCCAGGGGAGTCAGATGAAACTCCCCAGGCGAGTGGTGAAGCAAAAGCCAAGTGGCGAGCAAGGGTAAGTATATGTAAAGCGATAAAACCAAATAAAGCCGAGGACGAGCAAATCTGATTGTATGGTTTCAGATCACGGCTCCATAGGACTAGTACGTCGAAGGAATAATCCAAACAAGGAAACTCTCATCTATATACCTTTATCTCATGTCACCATAATCCAAGCACATACAACCCGATTGTACTCAGGGCATGATAAGAAAATGAACAGGAGGCAAGTGGATACAAGGGATAAAGCAGAGCATGAGCAGTTAATACTATAATACTCATAAAGCCGGAAATCTGAAGTAAAATCCAGGACAAGCAAATATGGTAAGGCATATCACAGATTCATAGCCGTTTAAGCTGCAGGCTTCAGTATGCGTCCCATTCCACATACCTCTACTTACAACTTAAAGAGCAGGTTATCATCTTGACACTTTATTATTACTCGTCTTACCCTGATGTCTAGATATGTGGACTAGCGTCCCAGCACACATATATCCACATCCGAGTAAAGCAAGGTTGTTATTGGAAACCAGCGGGGGTATCAACGAACTATGTTTACAGTGGGTCCCGTACATACCCGGGACCACGGCCCAGGATTGTTCCGTTACTTGGTGGACGGAACCAGCCGCAAGGCTAACAGGAGGGACTTATGTATGCCCTTATCATGATGGTACCAGGAAGGAGGGAGCCAGCACTCCCCTCGGTCGCCTTGAGGCCCACAGGTCAGACCGGAAGTTTTAGTTGCACAACATGCCTAATACCACTGTAAACACGAACACATATTGATAGCCGCAAGTTTCCCCCGACCCGATGCAAGTTGTTCCTTTTATGAATTATTAGATGATTATCAGATTCCGGGAATGAGCAAGAGCAAGTCAGGAATATCAGGAGTACTGTACGTACTATAATGTATTACATGTGTAACAGGAGTACAGTTTGTACTATCAAGATGTCAGGTCATCATTCCCGTTATCGTGATAATCATGAGAGTTAAGTATATCATGCCGGGTGTCACGTGATAGCATGACAAGATGGAGATATTAGACAGGTAACCAGTCATGTCAAGCGATTGATATTAGTCCGGTGGCAAGTCATAACAAGGGGGTCTTGCCAAAGCAAAAGCATGTCCGATGTTAGGTGATAACAAATCAGTTGTCAGGTGATATACATGTGTTAAATAGCAACATGTAAATGACAGATATAAAATAATGGCATGCAGTAAAACAGTAGCTGAGCACATCCAAGCAGAGCTGAGCGAGCTGGAAATACAGACAGCAAACAGGATTTAACACTGGAGCGTCTGGCAAGGTTACCGGGACAACTCGGCCTAAAGTGCGAGTAGAAAATCCGGCAGCATCTCGCCTAGACGAATCAAGTGGTAAAGCACTGAATGCTGATCATGACAACCAGGCGGGGCCGAAGACCTGACGGTCCCAATCACTTCCCTTTCGAGATAGTGAGTGACCGGAGGCTGCACTGGGAAACCTGACGGTCCCAATCACCTCTCTTTCGAGATAGTGAGTGACCGGAGGCTGAAGAACGGAGAGACCTGCCGGCCCCAATCACTTCCCTTTCGAGATAGTGAGTGACCGGAGGTTAAAGAACGGAGAGACCTGCCGGCCCCAATCACTTCCCTTTCGAGATAGTGAGTGACCGGAGGCTGAAGAACGGAGAGACCTGCCGGCCCCAATCACTTCCCTTGCGAGATAGTGAGTGACCGGAGGCTGAAGAACAGAGAGACCTGCCGGCCCCAATCAGTTCCCTTTCGAGATAGTGAGTGACCGGAGGTTAAAGAACGGAGAGACCTGCAATGTTAGTACCACATGAACAATAAATAAACTACCATAATACAAGCATTCGTCACAGAGCAATACATGTCCAGACATTGGCACTCGGCCATACACAAATACAGGGACTCAGCCCAATACATGATACAATGAAAATATGGAGTAAAACACATGTCGACCCGACGAAGCGGGGAAACCCAAATGGAGGCGAGAGCGAGAACACTCGCCTAAATCACCGAAATGCCGAAAAGTCTGGAATCCATGGAACTCGCGCACGCGCCATAAAATAATATATAAATGTAAGGAGAGAGAAAGTGAAGAGGAGAGAGAAAGAGTTAGAGAGAAACCTAGAGAGAAAGGGGCACAGGGAGACGCTGGCTTATGAGAGTGAGACGCGGGGGGTCGCAGACGCAGGAGTCGCGTCGCGGGATTAGCAAACGCAGGAATCACAGACGCGGGAGTCGCGTTGCGTAGGGGCCACAAACGCGGGGTTCGAGATTCGCGTTTAAATCAGGACGCGAGGAGAACGCAGACGCGGTCGTTGGTCCGCATCGCATTAGAACGGGGAGAACACAGACGCGGGTATTATCTCCGCGTCGTGTTAACACGAGAGGAACGCAGACGCGAGTCTGGACTCCGCGTCACGTCAGAATGAATAGAACACAGACGCGGACATGAGCTCCGCGTTGCGCCGATACAAGAACGCGTAGGCCGCGTTAAAGGGGTCGCTTGCACGCGGGGGTGAGACCCGCGTCAGCAATTTACAGAGAGGAGGAGGGAGACCTAGAGAGAGATAATCTGGAGAGAGAGAGAGAGGAGAGAGAAAGTTCAGGAGAGAGAGGGAGATGGAATTAGGAGAGAGAAAATATGGAGAGAGAGAGAGAGTATGTAGAGAGAGGAGAGAGAATAGAGAGAGAATTTAGGAGAGAGGAAGAGAGAGATCCAGGAGAGAGAACAGAGAGAAGGGGCAGGGGAGCAGCAGCCCCCTTCTACTCGGCACAGGGGGCTGGAAGCCCCTTGCCGGATGGAATCGCCGGCCGCCGGCGGATCGCCGGCGGTCGCCAGAGCTGGGGTGACCGGTGGCCACCCCAGGGGAGAAATAGGGAGGGGGCAGCAGCCCCTTCCCTCTAACAAACCACGGCCAGGGCATGTTGCCCTGGCCGGGCCCAACTCTGGCCGCATCTGTGCGGCCAGAGGGTAGAGGAGGATCGCCGGGGCCCGCCGGCCCTCGGTCGCTGGCACAGGCTAGGGGTGGCCGTCGGCCACCCCAACAGTGAGGAAGAGAGAGGGTGAAGAGGGGGGAGAAGGAAAAATTAGGGAGAGAGAAAGAGAGGAGGGAGAGGGGGAGGCTCGCCGGAGTTGGGGGCCTCCCTCGCCGGAGACGTGGCCGGAGGTGGTGGCCGGAGTTGGGTCGGCTGGGTGGTTGGTTGGGTGCGCTCAGATGGAGGAGGAGGAGAAGTGAAGGGAAAAGAAAAAGAAGGAAGAAAGAAAATAATGAAAAAGAAAAAGAGAAGAAAAAAAGGAATAAAAAGAGGAAGAGATTGATGGGATAGGGGAGTAGGTGAGGGGGGAGTGTCGCCCACGTGGAGGAGTGGGCTGGAGTCGGTTGGAGGGAAAAAGAAAAGGAAGGAAAGAAAGAAAGAAAGAAAAGATTAAATAATAATATTATAATATGGCCGCGAAATATCGACTGTTCCGGAAAAATCTCAAAAAATACCCGGAGGTAGAAAACGTCATCCTGAGGAATAATATGAAATCGGTTTTCAGAAATAAAATCTCATTTTCAAATTAAAAATCCGGAAGTCAACCGCCGATACCGGTCTACACCGGGTCGGCCGGATTTTGATAAATTCCGAAAAATCCCAGAAAATGTATTAAAGAACAGAATATGATTTTAAGAAGTAAAGTGAAAGCGGAATTCAGAAATTCAACTCCGATTGTAAACTAAAAATACTGGAATCAACCAGCGATACTGGCCGATACCGAATCCGGTGGAATTTTCATAAATTCATAAAATCCTCAGAAAAAGTATTTAGATAGGAAATGTGATTTTAAGAAATAGTGTAAAAAGACACTCCTTGAAATTCCAATCCGTTTGTAAGTTAAAAATCCGGGAATCGGTCAGCGGCACTGGTCGACACCGGTTTGAAGATTTCCAATTTAATTCAGAAAAATTCCAGAAAATCATAGAAAACCTAAAATATTGGGAAATGATGTTTAAAACTGAAATCGGTCAAATCGGAATACCAGAATGACCAAATCGAGTAATACTCTAGGATCGGGCCCTCGGTTCAGACTAGGGCTGACTCCGAGTCCACGAATCCAAATCCAAGACAAAACTATCATATAAAGAATTCATAATACAAAACAAATACAGGAAGCAAATCGAAAAATACGATCGAAAAATCTGAATACGCAACTAAGTACGTATTCTGGGAGCGGGGTGTTACACAGGGAGACTCTTCGTTCGAGAGGGAAATTGTTGGGATTTTTTGTCAAATAAATAGTCCCACATCGGCTAGACATGGGGATAGTCTTGGGTTTATAAGAATTTGGGTTACTCCACTTAGAAGGCTAGTCTTTTGGGATGGTGCCCCGAGTCTTTTTAATTTTCAGGTCTTTTATCAGCATTTAAAAAATCTAGTCTTTGACACTTTAAATGAGCTCTATTATTATATCTAACATGCTGCAACTCTTGAGATCGATTCAGACTGAGGATTTGATAATTTTGATATTTTAGTATGGTGAAAATCACAGATATCAAATTATCCTGTGCTTTTACATCATGACACGTGATTTACTAACTCCTCTGGTATTTATAATAGCCTCAGAGCTTGCTTTTAGTACAGATGGTTAAGTGCTCACTCATACGAGGAATCATCTGACATCGAATGCAATCGAGATGACCATATTCGGGGAGGATTGGCTGGATGCGGAAAAGAGAAGTTAAAATAAAACAATTGACAATCTCATCGAAGACTCCCCAAAAGATGAATGAAGCTTTGTAAGTTTTTTTATTTATGAATGATAAAAATGTTTGAAGACTTGTAGTTTTTTTTTTATTTATGAATGATAAATTTTAATTTTTTTTAAAGTTATACTTCAATTGTATTTGTATCTATTTATCTATTTTATTGGATCATTAATAAAAAAAATTTACATTTTTAATTTACAACTTGTAATTTTCTTTGTCAATTTTTTCACTTAGGATTTTTTTTTTAGATTTTTAAGTTTTTTTTAAAATGGTTTTTAGATTTTTTAAGTTTTTTTTAGAATTTTTTAAGATGGTTTTCCATAAATGGTCCGGCTGGACCAGCCGGGTCGCGGGGCCGGACCCGAGTCCCCTAAAAGGAACCGGAGCAGTGGCCGGGCCGGCAATATTTGGCCAGCGGGACGGGCCAGCCCTTTTGGCCCGGCCCGTTTGACAACCCCTAATGGCCTTTGTTTAAAAATAAGTAAATAAATAAACAATTAATCATGGATACACTGTGGTTAATCTTGTAAGATTTTAAAATGTTTTATATATTAAGCTAAACCACATGCCTGGTTAGTTGCACTATCCTGTGTTACATTATAAAGGAAGTCCGTTCCCAAGACTGAAAGCAAGGTTTATCCGCGTATGTCCGGAGACTGAATTACATAACAACTGTGATTTATTCACCTTTCTTAATAAACCCGACCATTTACCCAAGTAAACCCAATTCAACTGGATCTATTGAACCAATTAAACAGAACCCTAAGAGAGTAGAGACCCAATTTCTCGGCTAAAATCCCTGTAGCTTCCTCCATCTCTTCACCCAAAGAGACAACCCCTCTTTAACTTCCTTTCTCTCTTGCCCGGCCGTGGTCCAACGAGGAGGTGGTGAGTTCTGTGAGTTTTTCATTTTCCATCTTCTCTATTTTATTTATTTTCCAATTTTCTCATTCCCCTTTCTCTCTACTATCAAGCAAGCTTTTGTTGATCGCTGGAATCTTCAACTAAGAGGAATCACATAACTATTAACCAGCTGCAACACAGCCAGAAGATGGTAACTGTTCTCTTTTATTGGTTGTTGTTATTGATTTGTGATTTTATTATTATATTAAATTTTAATATTTGTTCATTACACAATAGGCTACCAAGAAGCATAACTTATTAGGTTTTTACATCTTTAGAATATTTAATTTAATTTATTTTTTTTTTCCAGATTTTCTGTGAATTTTCAACATCTAAAGAATATGTTAAAACATTAAAGAAAAATCCTTTTTTTGTGAAATTATTTGTACTTCAAATTTGTGGCATATAATTCAATTACACATCATGCATTTCTGACCGCACGCATAATGCATAATATGCAGACATATTTTGCAACATTGTCTGTCATGTAACATAATTATCTATATGGTGTTCGAAAAGATAAGCGTGTGGCTAGTCAAGACCATAACCTAATATAAAAAACGCGTAAGAAAAGAAAATCCAAATCCATAAAGACCAAATCCAGTAAACTTATTGCGCTTAGATCTTCTGCAAATTTGACCTAACCCCACTCCATTGACAGATTAAAAGTCCCAAATTGTTCAAATGTACCTTTCTGCATGGCTACATTACTAGCAAACTTAGGAACACGTCAAACTTGGTGGTGGTTCATCCACATTCATGAATTGTCCCAGCACACAAGAAAGTTGCTAGAGTTGGCCAAATCCCAATCACTAGAGGGATTTAGGCCAGTCTCAATGCAAAGAGGAAAGATAGCTTCCATGGGACTGTACAAGTTCAAAGTGCAATGTGTACGGCTGTCGGTGGAAAAAAAAAAAAAAAAAACTTTTCTGTGCTTAACCCTAGAGATAAGCTCAGCACCCTCCTTTGGTGGGGGCTTGGCCATGGCCTCCCCTCTAGTTACTTGGATGATGAAGTCCTTGACTTGAAACAGGGGACTTCCATGTGTTACAAAGTGACCCTTTGGCTCTTGGGGGGCCTTGCTGAGGTGACTAGGAATCCAACATTGGGTTGGATGATGAAAGAAAAAAGAGTGCCCTTCCTTAAGTCAGCTAATCATGCAAGGCAAAGAGTAGGGTTTCTCAGGTCCTGATCAGTTCCAACATGGAAACACTATAAACACTGTGGAATCTTATAGTACCAAAGTATGAAGAGAGAGAGAGAGAGAGAGAGAGAGAGAGAGAGAGAGAGAGAGAGAGAGAGATCCTAGAGTCCATGTGGAAGATAAGGCCAGTGACTCACCCAACCATTCAAGACCAGTGAATGTGAATTCTGCCTTGAGTACAAAAAAGGGGGAGACCTCTCTTCTCTCCCCCTCATACGGCCATGAATGTCATTTTCTTCTAAGAAAATGCGAAATGTAGAGAATGGAACTAGAGAAGCATTGTTATCTGCATTTAGATGCATGAGGGGGGCATTATCATGTGGAGCACCAAAGGACCAGTGGGTGCCAAAATTTCCAAAGGCGAAGTTGGAGCCTGCGGATCCAGACAACAATATCTTGTATTCGATTTAGCGAAAGAAAGTGGACAAATATGTCAACTTTCACCCTTGATGTTAATAGAAATCTACAGCACTTGAAAGTGAAATCTTTCTATTAGTGCTTTGCTACTAACAAGTAAAGAACAATCCCTTAGTTGACTACAACATGCTTGGAAGTTTATGGAGCAAAGAGAAAAGTTAAAATCTTTTGTGCTTGAAGTCAAAATTTGATAGCAGGAGAGATCACTGATTTGGTTGGTGACTAGATATTGTTTTGGTTCGCACAATTAAGCATGGCTGTCTCCATGTCCAAGCACCTCACACTCATTGCCACATAGTTGCTTAGTTCTTGTGATATTGTAGACAATGCTAACTGCTGATTCTACTCATGCAGTCGATCAAAACTGTAGTACTGTACAGTACAATTGATTGGAGAAACAAAAGAATAGTTGTCTTGATGAGATGAAAGAAAGCTGGACCATTTTAGAATAGTGCCCAAATTATGCACCCAACAAAAGGAGGTGAGGAAAGTGAAGGAAAAGGAGAAGTAAGAAAGCTCTCTTGTAGGAGAATAACAAGTGCATATCAAAGAGACACATTGGTCAGAGACTCTCTCACCCTCACCAGGATTCTTCCATTTCTTTGTGAGTGTGGAGTTCTTTATTGGGTGTCTATAACATCTCGAGTAGAGTAAGTGGAGGGCTTGTCAAAGAGAAAGTAGCCGTGGGGTGAAGTCCTGCTCAATCTTTATCCACGAGCACGAGAAAATAGGAGAGAAAAAAACAAATATAAGGGGGGGCCTGGGGCTCTAGACTATAGTGAGCTACTGTTTATGGAGAATTAGGTGGATGCGGCAACAAGATGGGGAGGGACCAAAAGCAGCACTACAAGGAGATGGATGGGTGATGGATTGGAGAGTTAAAAGCAGTGAATCAGATTCTTGCCAACAATTATCCATTTCTATCCATTTATTGTGACAAAGAAAATGCTATGTATGGCTCCCATGGCCGCAAATGATTCGGGGCATGAGTTTGAATCTCCGAAAAATATTCAACTTATTTTCTTTTCTTTTCTTCCTTTTTTCGGAGTTGTGTGAAGGAAGATCTGTAGATGGTCTGGTCATTGCTTCTCCAAAGTAGAAGATGCGAGTTGGAATTATACGTCTTTACTGAAGGGGCCACTCTAATTGTCCTCGATAATTACATGACACACGAGGGTTGAGATTCTATCTAGGAGAGGTTATTCGCCATGTCACTTAAAAGATGAAAAGATAACTTTGATGCACGGGATTAAAGGACTTGCATGCTTTAGAATTATGAGTTGGGAAGAACCCGAGTCCCTTCAGGGAGCGAGATGGTAAGGTCATACATTTTGGTTCCAAAAGTTTAAACTGATAGGTTTGATATCGCATACGTTGCGCACTAGCCTATTTAGACCACGTTGATCACCGGAAAGCAATGATCATATTGTGCCCTTTTAGGCATAACTTTCTGTTGTGGTGTCAAAAATGCACACATGACCCCTTGTTTAAAAGCTAACGATGAGAGTTATAAAAAGTCATTGTCTGTGGTTGTGAGGCGTGTGCCTATATTTATAGAAATTTCACCCTGTGAGGGGTTCCTAATATTGTGAGTTTTTTTTAATTAATTTTAGTAAGTTTTGGTTAGGCAGACGTTTAGAGGGGGAGTTTATAACGATTAGTTTGACAAGACTTTGACAATCAATAAAAATTTCTTCTTCAAAATCTGTTTTTTCCTTGTGGATTCAAGACCCCTTGCCTCGTGAATTCAAGGACTTCAGTAGATTTCAAATTATCTCTCATCGGTTGAAATCTTTGGATTCATTATAGGTGTTGTTGTCATCCAGTATCCTTTTAATCAATTTTCATCCAGTATCTTATTGTCAGAGGGGGCTGTTGTAGTTAAGGTGCCGAAAAATGGAATGGAACCATGATTTTAAGAGTTGAGGTTTAGCCTTTTTGATTTAATCTGGGTTTTGCTTGCGATGCGAGGAAATTCTATTGTTATGGAAATTCAGTATTACTTGCACCAATTGCTCAACTAAGTCAGTCTAGCTAGAGAATTTGAACAGAATTAGTTGGTGTTTAACTGTAAATTACACCAGCATGGTGGAGCCAACGACATTGACATTGAGATTGATGCATACTGGTAATTAATTACAGTGCTATAATTGTCTTTAAGAGGACAATAAATACAAAAGTACATATAAACCGCTGTGGAAATGCACAATACATATCAGATACATCCTGATGCAAAAAGCAGAAAAAAAAAACCCATCAAAAGTCAGGCCGACCAAAAATCAGGGCTCCGAGATATCACAACTCACGCCTGATCCGAGCCGGTGCCTTCTCCCCTTCCCTGCACGTCCTCTGAGTGACTATTGGAGACCTCCCTTGCGGACGTCTAATTCAGGACGCGCATCGCCCTCTCTCTTGCCCTGCCTGCCTGCGGAATACTTTTCATGCAGGGGCCGTTTGTTTCGCGTAAAACTCCGTAATTCGTAAATGACTTACTACCCAGTTACAACTACGACGTTTGTTTGGACCGTAATTCGTAAAAGACTTACGTAACTCAACTAACACTCACTTGCAACCCTGTTACCACTCACTTACAGCCCAGTTACGGTTAATTTTGTGGTCATACAAATTTGTATTATTTTTTATATTAATATTAAAATTTTTAATATTTAACTTTTTTTAATATTTATTTGCAGTATTAAAACTTTTAAAATCACCAAATAGTTAATTTGTGGTCAACTTTTTCACTTACGACTTATACATTACGACAATCAAACACCGTAAAGTACAATACATTTTCCCACTTTACAATTTTATATTACCAACCAAACACCGTAAAATTTACATACATGTAACTCATTTACAATTGTAAAAGACTTTACCAATTATAACTACGAATTACGGCCAGTTACGACAACCAAACAGACCCGCAGATTGAAACCGCGGCCGAAAGTGTCAAGTTTCTAGAGAGACGAGCAGGTGGACACCCTTATGGATGGAAAACGTGGTATACCTGTCGATAACTCGGGTTAGCTAATCACTCGTTGGTGTTTGCCACTTCAACATCTCAAAAAGGATAAGATTGAAGGATTCATTTGCTTATATTGTAATTAAGAATCTAGATCATGATAGGTTTTTATAAGATTTTGTTTTTGGACAATGCATCTCGTTTCACTGGCATCATGACTCAAGGTCAATTCTTCAGCATAGTTGGTGTCTGATTGAGTTGAGAGAGGTTAAAATATTATTATACTTGAAAATAATAATGCATCAGAGATGCCTATGCTTTGGCACTGGTCCCTCTGCATCTAGAAGAAAAGTTAGGCAAAGTGGGTGAGCTCACCAGAGGTCACCCTATCTCAACCTTAGAACGCAAAACTAATAGGGAAATTTTGGAAGAAATTAGAAACTGTGGTGGGAGATGGATAGAGGGGAAGGACAAAAGATAAATGAGATATTATGGTTTGGATAACTGGCCATAAAAAGCAGAGAAAACGTGTAGCCCTTGAACAGGGAAGAATAATAATAGAGAGTGGAGAGAGAGAGAGAGAGAGAGAGAGAGAGAGAGAGAGAGAGAGAGAAAAGGGGAAAAAAACAACAAAACAACTCAGAGAACCTCACACACAGCACTATATATATATTCACCCCCAGAGAAGCACAAATTCGTATCAAGCAAGTATCAACCCCTCAGTTATCAAAGAAACAGGGACCAAAAATGGTGGGAAATGGCAATGGAGGCAAACTGCTGGAGATCCTGAACGTGAGGGTGATCGGAAACGGGAGCAAGGTCCTGATGCTGTCCCACGGCTTCGGCACCGACCAGTCGGTGTGGAACAAGATCGTGCCGTTCCTCCTCCGCGACCACCGCATCGTCCTCTTCGACCTCGCCTGCGCCGGCAGCGTCAACCCCGACCACTTCGACTTCAACAGGTACACCACTCTGGATGCCTACGTGGATGATTTGCTCGCAATCCTTGATGCCCTGCGCATCGAGCGCTGCTCTCTGATCGCCCACTCGTTCTCCGCTATGGTCGGCGTCCTCGCGTCGATTCGCCGGCCCGAGCTCTTTCAGAAGCTCATCCTCATTGGCTTCTCTCCATGGTAGTAGCTTGATGTCTTGTATACGTTACTTCATTTTCATTTTGAGACGGGCGCTGCTTCTCTAGCTAGCCCAGATTACTCAAACTGCATTTCCTTCAGTTTTCTGAACGACAGGGGCTATCACGGAGGTTTTGAGAGGGGGGAGATCATAACAGTCCTCGAGGCGATGAAGACGAACTACGAGGCGTGGGTACGGGGATTCGCGCCGCTGGCGGTGGGAGCGGACGTGCCGGCGGTGGTGCGGGAGTTCAGCATTACCCTGTTCAACATGCGGCCGGACATATCGCTCTTTGTGTCGAAGATGGTGTTCGAGAGCGACCTCAGGGGAGTCCTGAAGGCTGTTCGCGTGCCGTGCTGGGTCATCCAGACCTCGAAGGACGTCTCCGTGCCGGTGTCGGTGTCCGAGTACCTCAAGTCACAACTCGGCGGCCGGACAACCGTCGAGATACTGAGCAACACCGAGGGCCACCTCCCGCACCTCAGCGCGCCGCAGGTTCTCGCCCCGGTGCTCCGGCGGGTGCTCGCCTCCTCCCGGTGAGCTCGCCGGCAAGGTAACTGTCAGCATAACGACTATATAGTTTGCCGGGAAAGTGGCTGATGACACGTGGAGAATAATATGTGGTGGTTTTTTTTTTTTTTTTTTAACCCAAACTCTTCTTTCACTTTGGTTTTTTGTGCTCATCTCCAACTAATTGGGGCAGAACCACGTGGAGGTCACGTGATGTGGCTTTTGTCTTAATGGGTTGAAAATAAACAAAGAGTTTTCGAGAGCCGCAATTGGATGATGGTGATGAGATGAGGTTGGCCTTTATTTTTCTCGAGCAGTGATGAATTAATTATGCAGGAATTTTTTTGATAAGTGTTGACAAAGAGATATAAGCCTCATACCGTTCAGACTTGTTTTTTTAGCTCTCCATATGAGATTATTTGCAGGCTTTGATTTGTGATTTGATACTGATTGGTCAAGGGATTTTGAGGGAAAAAAAATTTAATTTGGTTGGGTGGTGGCTTCTCAATCCTCATCAAGTCTGGCTCGAATCAGAATGGATTTGGTTAGAGGTAGGGTCCACCACTGATGCTGCTGCAAACTTGATCCTTTTTCTTTTTTTGGTTGGATTGCTTTGATGCCAAGCTTGAATACTTGATCTTTTGGATTCTGCAATGATCAGCATACAGATGGTGTTGCATGCTGGATATTCTGGGTCAGTTTTCTTTTCTTAAAGATAATGGATATAGGAGCCATTTGGTGATATTTTCAGAAGAGTTAACATGTCATGTGAATTATATGCGTTTCTCAAAAGAATAAAACAATATTCTCTACTAAATCAGGAGTGGAAGTAGTAATAAATTTGTTAAAAGAAAGTCAAAATAGAAGGGAGTCTAACACAATATCTGAAAAGAATAAAAATAAAAATGAATTTATTATAATATTTGAAAAAATGGCCCGGGATATAGCCTGGCCCGGCCCCCCTTTGTGTCCGCCCTCGTTGAGTCACATGGTTTTGCATATATAAAAATAAAATAGCTTTTCCCCTCTTTTCCAAATTAGTAAAATGGAAAATTTTCCGTATTCTCTTTGAACCACGATTTTTTACCAATTGTGCAAGCTCTTCTTCTGACAACATGCACACAATTAATTACAATAACAATATAACACAAACAATTGGGAGTGTTAATGTGTGTAGGCATCCACTCAAGTAGTATCATTTAAAGTTATTTTCAAGTTTAAAAGATTATCTTTGGGCACCTTTTTACCTCATGGCCTCTTGTTTCGTTTCTTCTAGTAATTAACTAATTATAGTTTATAATAGTAAGTTAATTACTTACTTTACACCTGAACTTTAAAATTTTTTTAATAAAAAAAAGGATAGGTAAGGACGATCGGTTGTTTGTTTTTTACCCCTTGAAATGTATAGTCATTTGTGAATTAATAGTAATCTTTAAATGATTTTCATCATTTAAGACATTTACAAAGTCACTTCTACTCCTCTCACTTTCTAATAGATGACATGTCTCAATGGTAGGATTGTGAGATAAATTATAAGAAGTCTCAAGTTCAAGATAGAGCTACAAGCATTTTTTTTAAGAAAAAAAGAAAATCAATTCACTGGAGTAAAAATATTTACTTTTACAACAATAAAAGGTAAAGCAACATGGTATGTACATGTACACGTGCACATATCAAAAAAACTGAAAGGTAAATATACCAACAAAAAAAAAAAAAAAAAAAAAAAAAAAACAGAAGAGAAATGAATTCCCTCGAAATTTCACACATTTTCTCCTATTATTTTCAGGGTATTTTGTTTCTCTAAAAAACATTACAAAAATCTCCACTATCTGAGAATTGTATGGCTCTGTGTCTGCCCCATCTTGTCAAGCTAAAGAAACAAAACCGATCCTTTTCAAAGCTCTCTTACAGGTTAGCTTAGCTCAAGTTATTTGGTCTCATACGACGGATGGATTGATGTGAGATTGACAACTAGGTAATAAAAATGTTGCTTCATTTGTTGTGAAGTGCATGCATTTGATTGGGTCAACTTAATTTGGTGTTGATGCACTTTGATTATTAGGTATTTGGAATCTTGCATTTGATTAGTTCAAGCATCCAGTCACAAAATTTTTTGGGAAAAGATGTAGAAGTCCATGACATGCTATTCTGTAGTGGCCATGTAAGGGGATTTGAAGCTTGGATAGACAGTTCCACTGATTTTTCATGGGTTAAGTCCATAATTTTGTTGACTAACCTTGTGCCCCTTGTTTTATATTATTTTTGTTGGGTCTGGAGCATGTCAAGAACACAAATCCTAGATTCACAAACACACACAAAGAGAGAGAAGTTAATGGAGGAAGTGGGTTCTTGGTAGAAAAAGAGGAAGAAGAAGGTGGTGAAGTTGTTGCTGTTGTTGGAATGGAGGAGGAGATGGAGGGAATGATGGAGGGTGAAGAAACGAGAGATTGGTGGTGGTGATGACCAAAAACCACAGCCAAGGGGTTGCCGTTTGCTGCTATTTTAGTGGCCTTTGGTTGGCTGCAAATGAAGGAGAAGAAAAGAAATGAAAGAGAGAGAAGATGGAGTACTTATATAAAGGGAAATGGAATTATTACAAGATTGCCATCCTCCACTAAAGAGAGTTGCATCTCTTTTGAAAAAAAGACATGCGTCTCATTTAAGTGAGAGCCGCATCTGGGCAAAAGAGAGCCAGACGCGGAGATGAGATCCACGTCAAGTAACGCAAAAGTTGCGTTAGACAGAAAAGACAAAAAGTCATAATGACTTGATCAGAATTGATCAGAAGTGCATTAAATGCAGAATGAATGCGAATCTTCGTATTAAAGACCAGATCTGAGTCTGGTGAGACTCGCGTCTGAGGAGAGAGAGAAAATGCGAAGAATATAAATATAATATCTGGATAAATTTCAGTATCTGGGAAAAACACCGAAAACTCCGGAAAAGCCCGAAAAATGAAGTAGCTTAGAAAGCTTCCCAAAAATTCTCAAAAATAATAAATATTATTTTAAGATGTTTGACAAAATTCATTTTTAGAAATTCATTCCTGTTTTCAAAATAAAAATCTTGAAGTTTACCATCGATACCGGTCTACACCGGGTCGGCCGGATTTTGATAAAATCTAAAAAATCTCAGAAAATGCATGAAAGGAGAAAATATAATTTTAAGAAGTAATATGAAAGCAAAATTTAGAAATTTGATTTCAATTATCAACTAAAATTCTTAGAATCAACCAGCGATACTGGCCGACACCAAATCTAGTGGAATTTTGATAAATTCAGAAAAATCTCGAAAAAAGTATTTAGATAGAGAGAGAGAGAGACAAGGATTTACGAGGCTCGGCAAGATGCTTACGTCCTTGGGGCAGAAGAGAGAGATCTATTGATATACACAAAATTACAAGAGGATTTACAAGAGATTATCTCAAGTGAAAGTACACCTAGGGGAGAGAGAGGGGGGGGAGGGTGAATAGGTGTAGTGCTAATTTAAGATAAATTATGCGAAATTTAAAACTAATTGCTAACCCACTAAGTGTATAACTAAGAGTAAGTCTGAATTCTCCATGAAGGGCCACCTCACGATTCCTCTGAATTATGAGTTGATGTGATTTAATAGCTCTCTTGGTTCAATACAAGTGTGGGCAAACAACTTTATCAAGCATATGAATATAAGCAAGTAAAGCAATGCAAGAGAGAAGAGAGTTGAGAGTTGAGAGTTGAGAGTTAAGAGATCAAAAGCAAACACAGGGATATGTTTCGATGTTCGAGCCACCGCTCTACTTCCCCGCTTTCACACAGAAGGCTTTCTACTATGTCCACATAGGGCTTCCCACAAAGGGACCTCCACCGAGAAATTACAATTCAACACCGGGAGTACACAACTCCACTCTCTCAAACACAATCACCTCTATACAAGAGGGAGCACAAAGCAAAGAAAGAAATACAACTTGGTGATCTCAAAGGATCACAAACACTCTTGGTGATTTCAAAGGATCACAAACAATTTTTCTCACAAAAAAAATATCCTAAAGATAGGTTTAGAATTGGATAACTCAAGTATATGAGAAATCAAAGTGTTTGAAAAAGAAATAATAAAGAAAACACTTGAGAAAACTTCTAAATAGATATGAAATTGAAGAACAAAAATTAAAATTCCCAAAGCTTGTTTTTCTTTGATTTTCCAAAACTTCGAAAACAAATTAAAGATAGATTTTTTGGCTCAAAAACTTCTTTTGAAACTTGCCGAAAAACACTTAAGAAGTGGAGAATTTTTTGCTTTTCAAAATCATTTTTAAAACTGATCTCAAGGACCCCAATTTATAGGGGATCTAGGATATAGCCGTTGGGGTTCAGAACAGGTCAAAATTGACCTGTCGGTCGACCGCCCGGTCGACCGGCCAACGGTCAGATGTCTGACCATTGGGGCTGTCGGTTGGCCGCCCCAAGGTAAAGTGAGAAAACTCTCACTGTCGGAGCGATCGACTGAGGCTAGAACCAGAGAGCATCCTCTTTGGTCGGTCGACCGGACCAATGGTCTATGGGCTTGCGCCATCCTGTGCACATCGGTTGATCGCTCAGTCGATCGAGCCCAGGTTCGGTCGACCGATCGGTTACCAAAAACAAGGTTTATAGGATTGGAAATCTAGGCTTTTAAATACCTAGAAAATCCCATAAAACTTAAATTCAACAAAAATAAGTTCATGTATAAATTTGAAGTACAAATATGTGTGATCAAAAATCAACACATATTACAAACTATTTGAACTATTTTTGATGCATGAATTTTAGTCTTAAACCGAAAACTGTATTTTTCAAAACTTAAACTTTGAAATGAAAAATCAATTTTTCCTCAAACTTGTTCAAATACAAAAATAAGATATTTACAAGATATTTAAACCATATTTGAAGCATAGTGTGTACGGATAGAATCCAATACACATATAAATGATATATCTATATTTTGACATTAAATTTAAAATATTTTTTGATAAAAACAAAACTTAAATCCATGAGCTAGATAAATCAAATAGGTTTTTCTAAACATACGAAATAATAATGTATATGGATGAGATCCAATATATATAAACCATGTAAACTTGTTTTGATTCTATCTATTCAGGAAAACGAAGATATATACTTGAAAATCCAAAACGGTTAAACCAAAACTAAAACTTATGAACTTTTGTGTGTGTGTACTTGAGCATATAAACTAAACTATCCTTACACAAGATCTAAACAAAACTAAAACAAACCTAGATATAAGTTTTCTCGTCGACTTTCATCTCCAAGACGACTCGATCCATGAGCTTGACTCCATCTCGAGTACTAGATGTGATCTTGAAGTGCGAACTCTTGAATCAACACGTGTTAGCTCCAAAACTTGACTTTGAATTCTTTATTGAAGCTAAACACTTACTAAGATTTTGATCAATATCTGAAACTTATAAATACAAGATCATTAGTGACTTAACTTCATAAGTTAGTCATCATCAAAACTAAGGTAAAGAGCCTTTGGGCAACAAGAAATTATTTTTCTCTCATATCACAAAATATGTGTTACATCCTCTATTTTTAGGGGGAGAAGAAAACTCCCAAAACAGTCCATGTCGTGTCCAGAATTAACTCTGACCCGACCACTCAATGCTCCAGTGTTTTGCAGGACTACTAGAAAGATCAGTCAACCGATCGGTCAACCACCCAATGGGTTTTTCTTTACTATCCAGGTCGGTCGATCGCTCGGTCGACCGATGTGCCCTTGTGCATGTCAGTCGATTGCCCGATCGACTAAAGTTCTGTCATAGAGTTTAAAAAATTCTATTGTTCATGTTTTTGACCCTCTCTCTACATTCTCCATCTCGGTGAAGA
Source organism: Agave tequilana (assembly GCA_038442645.1). NCBI lineage: Eukaryota > Viridiplantae > Streptophyta > Magnoliopsida > Asparagales > Asparagaceae > Agave > Agave tequilana. The sequence continues at coordinate 106,240 of JAVJIF010013858.1, forward strand.
TTTTCCAAATCTGAGCCGAACTTCGATGAACTCTGGGCGAAATCGACACACGATCTCGGCTTGAGCCATCCGGGTTAAATCGACATACGATCTCCGCGAAACCGGCACACAATCTCGGCTTCAGTGATTGGGTTGCACCATTACGGCTGCCTACGTACATCCTGCCTAGGGGATCAAGCCACTCATGGTTCACCCAAATGAGCTCCACCGAGCTCAAGCAACTGGAAGGATTCGGAACAAGTTTTTGCAATGATTGAACTTGACTCCGAGAACCACCTTTGTAAGTATGTCTGCGGGATTGTCTTTGGTGTGAATCTTCTTCACCTCGATATCTCCATCTTCAAGAACATCTTGTACAAGTGGTACTTGACATCAATATGTTTTGTCCTCACATGATAGACTTGATTTTTCGCTAGACAGATAGCACTCATGCTCTCGCAATGGACCGGTAAATAGTTTTGTTCGATCCCCAAGTTATCCATCAAGCCCTGAAGCCAAATTGTTTTTTTTACAGCCTCTGTCAGAGCCATGTACTCTGCTTCTGTCGTCAATAGAGCCATTGTTGACTGTAAAGTACAACGCCAACTCACCAGTGCCTTCGACAAGGTAAAGACATACCCTGTAGTGGACCGACGTTTGTCAAGATCCCCAACATAATTTGTAACGGTCCCAGATTTCTTAGATCCTCAATTAACATAAATATACTTTTAAACTGGTAGATTATTGTATTTATCTCCAAATCCTTAAAAATTTCGTCAGCACTTCCTTTATAAATACTGATATGCCCAAATATACATTTCAATCCACAATAATTTCGGCTAACATCAGCCTACTTATTCTCAATCCAAACATGTATACCAAAGTCAATAATCGCTTATACAATCATAATAATATTTTGGCTCACAACAGCCTAATTATTCTCCAAAAAACAATTTCTGCTTGACATCGCCTACTATAGGAAAAACAAAAGAAATATATGCTCGAGAGCGCCCCTCACGGCATTCACAACATTACACCAAATCATTTATAAATCCAACTTGTCAAGATCATAACCATCTAGCTTATGCTATAAATAACATTAATAAGATTGGAAACATATACAACATGAAATTTTACAATTTGCACAAATTACAACTCCAAAACTTCTCTATATAACAGAATTTTCAACGATGTGCTTGAAACACCTCAGTGAGGAGAGTAAAAAGGGGATTAAGAAAATGATATACATGTCAAAGTAAAAGGAAGAATATTTTTTTTCAAATGGCAAGGCGAAATATGAATAAAGAAAAGAAATAATTATATCAAGGTAAATAGTCGATCCGACTATCTCTATAGTTTGCCAAAATGACCGACTCCTTTGGTCAATGACCCTACAACTTAGTTTCTGTACTGTAATTTATAGGGTTTATGAGTTGTATCGAATACTTTAGTTTAGTGACTTAGTTTATTACCGGATTCATTTCATGTATACATAATCCATACACTATACACGATAGTACACCAATCACAATACGTTAATTCAGATAATACATATATCACAAGACATATTTACCTGTTGTATATTGTATCACCCTTTAAGTGCTACATGGATAAAACTTGTATACATACACACATCAAATAATTTTTTATTATATCCTATAATAAAGCAAGATTTCAAAGTCCTACATCAAGATACAAGTTACAACACTATGCATTTGAATAAGCACATCTTTACTTTATGACTTACGGCCCATCTCATACCCCGTCTTCGCACCCATTGGCTCCCACCGACCCTTCCTTCATATAACACACACAATATCATACCTCATCTTCACACCTACCACCAGCTCTCGCTGGCGCCTTCTTTCATTAACAACACACAATGTCATACCCGTCTTCACACCTACTAGCTCCTATTGGCCCCTTCCTTCGAAATATATATACACATAACAACAACACCAACTTTCCCCCATCGGCTCCCGCCAGCCCCTTCCTTCATATTCATAAAAATAACACGACATGCACACACACATATCACATACACATCAACTATCAAGGTAACACACACAATGTCGTTGCGTTGTGATATACTTTTTCAATCACCAATCATGTGATTGATATGCCACACACGATCAAATTCGTGTATCTATCCATTATTTGCACGCATTCAGATATACGTACCACTTACATTAATCATTCATTCAACGACGCATCAAATAATTAATTACATTTTCAATGCTCGTCCTAGGTCATATGATTAGTTCTTTTAATTAGTTATGATTCTTATTCACCTATTAGGTATTTGGTGAATGAAATTGGCTACAATGCTTATCCATAATCAGGATCTTAGCATGCTTTAAAGTTAATAATAGTCCACTTAGATTCACACTTAAACACATCATTTATTTCAATAGGAATTATTACTTGAAAACGAGAGTACATACTTCACTAGTTATTAAGCATATTAGTCAACAACCATCATCAATAAGTTATCAATGGTATATGATTATATAATATATCACAATTATATATGTTTATGTACTATACAAATAACTGTATCCATAACAATTAGGTAATAATCATAATCAACATATATCGGTTGGATCATTGGTCTATTAATTGATAATTGCAACCCAGTCCATGTTTATATCTACTTAATATTCTTACTTGAGCAAAAACTAACCCGTTGACCTATGATCGTACACTCATATCGTACAAATTGGAGAGTTAAAGTTGATCGAGTTTGGATTAGTTAGTAGTGAAATCCATCACTGGATTTTCAAGTTTACTTACTTTATTTTCATAGATCCACGATATCCATTATTTAAAGTAGTCCATGTTCTTAGTTTAATATATATTACTCTAGAAGAGCTACCGATTATCTAGTATTGGTTTAGCAACAGTTATTATGGTTAGTTTGTTTCCACATTTGGACTTCTGATTTTGGTTACCATATTCAAAAAGGTAAAATTTCATGATTTCCGGTTAGTTACAGTTTTATTTATTATCACCTTATTTATCTCATAAATTTCTTGAATTCATTTGCAATAATTGATTACGTCCAATTTTTGCTATATGGTAACTTGTCTCATCAGACCATGGTAATTTCGTAATATATTCATACTAAAGCTAACATTAAAATAATAGATAATTATTACACCAACCAATTTACTTCTCACCATGAGATACTTCCATTTAAGTTTTCTCTTTGCTATCACACCAAGATATGTAGGTCGGAGATTATATGTTTGGCCTAAAAAATGCACTTAATTTGCATTAAAGGGATTACATGCTAGTAAGAAGTCTTAGACCAATATGTGGGATATATTTTACATCACTAGAAATTAAGGAGTCAAAATCAGAAAGAGATCAACAATTTTTGTATAATTAACCTTCTCCTTCTGATCAACACGGGAGAATATGACATAAGCTGAATATAATATCTATACACTCTAACCTTTCCCTAACTTGGAACCGGTAAAAAGTGAATGAATTACTTTCATCGATATTATTCAAATAGATTTTTTTAAATTTAGTCAATTTAATAGTAGAAAATAGCTTAGTTTAATAACTAATAATTTATCAATTTAAGTTAGTATGTTATTAGAATTTATTCTCTCATTGAAAAGCAAATCGCGAGTATAGTAAAAACATTCATATAAATCAATGCCGAAAAGTTGACCCATTATATGGGATGCTTCACCGTGCCAAGCATCACTCCTACTCCTAGAGGAACCTAATATTATTAGCACTGTGAAAAGTTTCTTCCAACAATTTCAAGGATCAATGACTTATATGTCTCGGTATCAGAGACGAAACCAATCGGTTAATCAACTCAATTAACTTGGCTATCCTCCTCAAGCTTTAAAACGTCCAACTTAACTCTTTTTACCTTCAACCTATCTCATTTACACATTAAAAATTTATAAAACAAAAACTAGTTTAAACTTGTACACAAGAGCCCTACTTTATTCTACATCAAGAAGAATCATTTCTGACTTATCAAGAACTAGAAGTAACTAATGATTTATACAAGCTATTCATATCTCATCAAAAGACTATTCCTTATTAATTGTGTTCAGTATCAATTAGTTCTTTGGATACATGATCCTTAGACATGAAATTGCTGCTTAAATACCTTTTGTGGCTTAGTCTTTTCGGACAACTAATGATATTTTTATAATAACTTTCATTCTACATATTGAAATAGAACAAGGAAGATTTAATAGAAACTAGACTTCACTACCTTTCCAAAGATATATTACATAATATGTTTTATTTAACTAAACTGCTCCAAATATTCAGAAACTTATCAGCTGTGAATGAGTTTTACAGCACGATAGTTTCAACTAACATGCAATATTTCAGTCATAATTTAAGATATAGGTATCCAATAAGGATATGGTATGAGCCTTTGGAAATAGACTCGATTATTTTTTCAATAGTATATAATACGATACCATTTAGCCCCAACACTCTAGTGATATTAACTCAATTTTACTGGTTATGATATTTAACATATTTCTGTACCTAAAAGAAAGATTCACTATTTTACTCAAAATAATTGTTTTGTCTAGAAATTTTACAAGAAAATATAGGAAAAATATAGATTGAAAACTCCCTTAGATGATACACATTGATCAATACATATTCATGAAAATTTCTCTGAAATTTCTAAAATTAACAATTAAACTAGGATCAAGATAAGATTTTCCTTACATAGTCAAGAGCAATCACTAAGAATGGATCAAGCTCTAGGCATAGACGAATTTAAATCTGAAATTAGAACAATTCTAAGATTTATTCAAGATCTGAAAAATTCTAAATCAAATATGAATGAAGATGGAAGATAACCTTCACCCATGGTTCCTCCTCCTCCTCTTTGAAGTCACCGCGTCTCTGTTTTGCTGCCAATGCTATGGCTGGCCATCACCAAAGAAAGGAGAGGGAAAAGAATTAGGAGGAAACTCAAGCGAGACAAGTTAGGATTTTAATCAACTTACCAAAGGAAAGAGGGTGTGAGAGTAGAGGAGCAACCCAAAAGGGTGTTGCCCCTCCTACCCAGACCACCGGCGGCACCCCCTACCGGCGTCGTCGCCTCCTGGCCGCGCGCCACCAGTGCGGCGCGCGGCCTGGGCGCGGGCTGCTGGGGTGCGCCACCACCTCAAAGAGGGGAAGAGAGAAAGGGTGAGGGGAAAGAGGATTTAAGAGAGAGAGAGAGAGAGATCTAGGGTTTTTTTGAGGAATTGGGGAAGATGAAAGTGAGACTTATTTCAGCCCTAGAAAATGAAGGAGAAGGAATGAGAAATATCTCTCCTCATTTTACACAAAAACTTCCCAAATTTATTATTATTCTTATAAATTCTTTTCCATCTCTCTCATTAAGCTACATATCCCCACTACTCTCAAGCAAGATCTTAGCCATCCATCTACCCATCTCATGCACACCTACCCTTTCCCACTAACTCCTCCTCAAAATAAAATTATGATATTTTTATTGGTATTTAATTTATATACTTGTATTTACACAATATACATATATTCATTCAAGGATGATCATGTTCACACAGATTTACATGTACCCAATATACATGCATATGTATATATGTGCATATATCAAATACCCATGCCCCCTATTTCTAATTTTTTTTCACGGAATGACTAAACATCTATTGTTACACCAGCTTAATTTGGTCATTGCCTCAGATAATCAGTTTATTCTTTTTAACAAGTATTAAATCAAGATTTAGAATTTCAGGGCGTTACAGTTCTACCCCCTTATAAAAGTTTCGTTCTCGAAACTTGGTATCTGAAATGAGTAAGTATAAAATCTTCACAAATCTCCTGCTTATCACAAAATCTTTCTTTAATGCAACATCCTTCTCGATTATTCACCTTAAAGATTCATTATCCCATGATCACTTCTATATTATGTCCTTACGATCCAAATTAATCTTGCTCACTTGATATTTTAATCATTTCTTTACTCCAGTGTCCCATACCACTGGCAGCTCGTACTGAGGGCCACACCCTCAGCAGAACACATTTGAATTATGGCATGTGGGTACCATAATTCGAACATAAGGCGGTGATCAAATATCCTGCATTTCGGGATTAATCATACACGTGAGAACTCCTACCCCCTTAAACCAACCATATCAAATAACAATTTCACATACATATAAAACATGACCATGCATATCGATCATAACAATCAACACTAGCAATCCAATCCTCTTTCTACTATTTATTCTAAGTCTAACCTCATTTTATATCCTGTGCTCTTATACCAACTGTAACGGTCCCATAATTCTTAGATTCTCAATTAACATAAACATTCTTTTAAACTGGTAGATTATCGTAATCATCTCTATGTCCTTAAAAATTTATCAGCACTTCCTTTGTAAATTCTGATATGCCCAAATATACATTTCAATCCACAATAATTTCAGCCAACATCAGCCTACGTATTCTCAATTCAAACATGTATACCAAAGTCAATAATCGCCCATACAATCATAATAATATTTCAGTTCACAACAACCTACTTATTCTCCAAATAATAATTTCAGCTTAACATCGTCTACTATAGGAAAAATAAAAGAAACATATGCTCGAGAGCACCCCTCACGGCATCTACAACATAACACCAAATCATTTATAAATCCAATTCGTCGAGATCATAGCCATCTAGCTTATGCTATAAATAACATCAATAAGATTGTAAACATATACAACATGAAACTTTACAATTTACACAAATTATAACTCCAAAACTTCTCTATATAAGGAATTTCTATCAAGGCGCTTGAAACCCTAAATTGGGCCTTCGCCTTACCACGACCTGAAAATATAATAATCTGTGGGGGGTGAGCTCAACAGCTCAGTGAGGAGAGTAAAAGCGGATTAAGAAAATAATATATATGTCAAAGTAAAAGGAAGAATGTTTTTCTTTAAATGGCAAGGCGAATATGAATAAAGAAAAGAAACAATTATATTAAAGTAAACAGTCGACTCGACTATCTCAATAGTTGCCAATTTAACCTGACTTCTTTGGTCAATGACTCTACAACTTAGTCTCTACATTGTAATTTACAGGGTTTATGAGTTGTATCGAATACTTTACTTTAGTGACTTAGTTTATTACCGGATTCATTTCATGTGTATATAATCCATACACTATACATAACGGTACACTAATCATAATAAGTTAATCCAGAGAATACATATATCACAAGACAAACTTACATGTTGTATATTGTATCACCTTTCAAGTGCTACATGGATAAAACTCGTATACGTACACACATCATATAATTTTTCATTATCTCCTATAATAAAGCAATGTTTCAAAGTCCTACATCAAGATACAAGCATACAACGCTATGTATTTGAATAAGCACATCTTTACTTTATGACTTTCGACCCATCTCATACACTGTCTTCGCACCCACCGGCTCCTGCGGGCCCCTTCCTTCATATAACAACACACAATATCATCTCAGCCTTTACATCTATCAGCTCCCGTTGGCTCCTTCATTTAACAACACACAATATCATATCCTGTCTTCACACCTGCCAGCTCCCGCTGGACCCTTCCTTCGATACACACACACATAACAACACCGTCTTCCCCCTCCCACCGGCTCCCGCATCTCCTTCCTTCATATGCATAAAAATAACACGATATGCACACACAATATCACATACACATCAACTATCAAGGTAACATACATAATGTCAGTTGCGTTGTGATATATTTTTTTCAATCATCAATCATGTGATTGATATGCCACACACGATCAAGTTCGTGTAACTATCCATTATATGCACGCATTCAGACATGCATACCACTTACATTTATCATTCATTCAATGACGCATCAAATAATTAATTACATTTTCAATGCTCGTCCATGGTCATATGATTAGTTCTTTTAACTAGTTATGATTCTTATTCACCTATTCGGTATTTGGTGAATGAAATTGGCTACACTGCTTATCCATAACTATGGTCTTAGCATGCTTTGAAGTTAATAATAGTCCAGCTAGATTCACACTTAAACACATCATTTATTTCAGTAAGAATTATTACTTGAAAACGAGCGTACATATTTCACTAGTCATTAAGCATATTAATCAACAACTGTCATCAACAAGTTATCAATGGTATATGGTTATATGATATATCACAATTATATATGTATATGTACTATACAAATAACTGTATCCATAACAATTAGGTAATAATCATAATCAGTATATATCGATTAGATCATTGGTCTATTAATTGATAATTGTAATCTAGTCCATGGTCATATCTACTTAATATTCATACTTGAGCACAAATTAGCTCGTTGTCCTATGATCGTACTCATATCATACAAATTAGAGAGTTAGGGTTGATCGAGTTTGGATTAGTTAGTAGTGGAATTCATCACTGGGTTTTCCAATTTACTTACTTTATTTTCATAATCCATGACATCATTATTCAAAGTAGTCCATGTTCTTAGTTTAATATATATTACTCTAGAAGAGATAGTGATTATCCAGTATTGGTCTAGCAATAGTTATTATGGTTGGTTTGATATCAATATCCACATTTGGACTTCTGATTTTGGTTACCATCCCCAAAAAGTTCAATTTTATGGTTCCCAGTTAGTTACAATTTTACTTATTATCACCTTGTTTATCTCATTAATTTCTTAAATTCATTTGCAATAATTGATTATGTTCAATTTTTGCTATATGGTAACTTGTCTCATCGGACTATGGTAAGTTCCTAATTTATTCATACTAAACTAACATAAAATAATAGATAATTATTACACTAACCAATTTACTTCTCACCATGAGATACTTCTATTTAAATTTTCTCTTTGCTATCACACCAAAATATGTAGGTCAGAGATAATATGTTTGGTCTAAAATATGCACTTAGTTTTCATTAAAGGGATTACATGCTAGTAAGAAATCTTAGACCAATATGCGGGATATATTTTACACCACTAGAAATTAAGGAGTCGAACTTAGAAAGTTATCAACAACTTTTGTACAATTAACGTTCTCCTTCTGATCAACACGAGAGAATATGACATAAGCTGAATATAATATCTATATACTCTAACCTTTTCCTAACTTGGAACCGGTAAAAAGTGAATGAATTACTTTCATCGATAATATCCAAATAGATTTCTTAAATCTAGTTGATTCAATAGTAGAAAATAGCTTAGTTTAATTACCAATGATTTAAAAATTTAAGTCAGTATGTTATTAACATGTTTTATTCTCTCATTGAAAAGAAAATCGTGAGTATAGTAAAAACATTCATATAAATCGATGTCGAAAGTTGACCCATTATATGGGGTGCTTTACCGTGCGAAGCATCACTCCTACCCCTAGAGAAATCTAATATTATTAGCACTATGAAAGGTTTCTTCTAACAATTGCAAGTATCAATAACTTACATGTCTTAATATCAGGGACAAAACCAATCGGTTCGTCAACTCAATCAACTTGGCTATCCTCCTCAAGCTTTGAAACGTCCAACCTAACCCTTTTTACCTTCAACCCATCTCATTTACACATTAAAAATTTATAAAATAATAACTAGTTTAAGCTTGTACACTAGAGCCCCTCTTTATTCTACATCAAGAAGAATCAATTTCTGACTTATTGAGAACTAGAAGTAACTAATGATTTATACAAGCTATTAATATCTCATCAAAAGACTATTCGTTATTAATTGTGTTTAGTATCAATTAGTTCTTTGGGTACTTGATCCTTAGACATGAATTTGCTGCTTAAATACCTTTCGTGGCTCAGTCTTTTCGGACAACTAATGATATTTTTATAATAACTTTCATTCTACATATTGAAATAGAACAAAAAGATTTATTAGAAAGCAGACTTCACTATCTTTTCAATGATATATTACATGATAGGTTTTATTTAACTAAATCGCTCCAAATATTCAGAAACTCTTCAGTTGTGAATGAGTTCTACAGCACGATAGTTTTGACTAACATGCAATATTTCAGTCATAATTTAAGATACAGATATCCAATAAGGACATGGTATAAACTGTTAGAAAATAGACTCAATTATATTTCCAATGGTATATAATACGATGCCATTTAGTCCCAACACACTAGTGATTTGAACCCATTTTACATGTTATGATATTTAACAGATTTCTGCACCTATAAGAAAAATTCACTATTTTACTCAAAATAATTGTTTTGTCCGGAAATTTTACAGAAAATATAGGGAAAATATAGATTAAAAACTCCCTTAGATGATGCACATTGATCAATACATATTCATGTGAATTTCTCTGCAATTTTTAAAATTAACAATTAAACTAGGATCAAGATAAAATTTTCCTCACATAGTCAAGAGCAATCACTAAGAATGGATCAAGGTCTAGGCATAGACGAATTTAAATCTAAAATTAGAACCAATTCTGAGATTTATTCAGGATCTGAAAATTTTCAAATCAAACATGAATGAAGATGGAAGATAATCCTCACCCATGGTTCCTCATCCTCCTCTTCGAAGTCACCGCGTCTCCGCTTTGCTGTCAATGCCATGGCTGGTCATCACCAAAGAAAAGTGAGGGAAAAGAATTAGGAGGAGAAACCAAGAGAGACAAGTTAAGATTTTGATCAACTTACCAAGGAAAAGGGGTGTAGGAGTAGAGGAGCAACCCAAATGGGTGTTGCCCCTCCTACCCAGACCGCCAGCGGCGGCCCACCGGCGCTGCCGCCGCCTGGCCGCGCGCCGCCAGCGCTGCGCGTTGCGTGCGCGCGGCCTGAGCGCGGCCGGCGTGTGCGTGCCCTAGCCTCCTGCTGGGGTACGCCACCATCTCTAAAGAGTGGAAGAGAGAAAGGGTTAGGGGGAGAGAGGATTTGAGAAAGAAAGATCTAGGTTTTTTTTTAGGGATTGAGGGAGATGAAGGTGAGACTTATTTCAGCTCGAGAAATTAAAGGAGAAGGATGAGAAATATTTCTCCTCATTTTACACAAATACCCTTCTCAATTTAATTATTACACTAAAACCCCTCTCACCTAGAGGGGGTGAATAGGTGATGGCAATAGTAAATGGCAAAAAATGAGGAATTAAAATTACTTGCTAGCTAGCAAATATCAATCACAACTTAAGAAATACTTGCAAATAAGTAAACGATATTAGAGTTCAAGTAATTAAGGAGAGAGTAGAGTAAGAGAGAAAGAGTAAGCAATCGCAAACACAATGGTTTGTTTAGATGTTCGAGCCACTGCTCTATGTCCCCGCCTTCAACACTATGAAGGATTTTCACTATGACCGATCTCACTAGATTGTCAACCGTTACAAGTTCTCACTAGAACTCAATGGACTCACTAGTCCTCTCTCACGGTGCCGCAACACTAACACGGAGCGTACTAGCTCACTCGAGGCCGCAACCTCTACAACTTCTCAATAGAAGAAAAACGGTGATCAACACTTGATCACAAATGACTCACAAGCACAATCCTATAACTAAGATGAGAAAGTGGAACTCTTTAGGATTGTGTAATGAAAATAGCTTGTAGATATGTAGAGGGAGGGCTCAAGCTAAAACAAAACTTTGAAAATTTGGCTTAAAAAGAAATCTTTTATGAAAAAGCTAAAACTTGTAAAAACTTGATCTAAGCTTTAAAAATCTTGTTATTGAGTTATTCCACAGTCCCACTATTTATAGGGGATGAAAACATGAGTAGAAAACCCAAAAGAGCCGTTGGGAAAAGACCCAGAAAAAGACAAAACAGAATATAGCCATTGGAAAAAATCACAGCAGAAAATTCTTCCATCGGTCGACCTGCCCGTCGACCGCCAACTATCAGATTTTCGACCGTTGGGGAAAGCGATTGACCGGATGGTTGACCGTTGTTCCCAATCAGAGAGTTAAACTCTCTGTCAGTCGATCAGGCCGGTCGACTGGACCCAACCGAGAGCAAAGCTCTTGCAGTCGGTCGACCGCCCAGTCGACCGAAGTGTACACATGCACTTTGGTGCATGTCGGTCGACCGAGCTGCTCGATCGACCGACAAAGCAATTTTGCTCTGCCTATGGTCGACCGCCCAGTCGACCGACAAAGGGCCAAAGTCAAGTCATGGAAATCGTTTTGAAGCCATTCATTTTCTGATAAAATAAGTTTTGATCTTTAAAAGCAAAATAGAGTTCTAAGGACTTGAAGAACCAGAGTGTGATCATGGATCAACACAAAATAAAGTTAGAACCATATTTTGTCAAAAAAATTTCTAAATCAAAACCCATTTTTTTCAAAACTTGTTTTTCTGAAACTCGATTTTGAAAATGATAAAGAGTATAGTTATGAACTCTTGTTAGAAACACAAAGGAGTATGAAATGTGTGTGTGTGTGTCAATCCCAAAAGCTATCAACCTATATCATCTTGATTTTAACAAGCGATTATAAATTCTATCCAAAATACAAAAAAGTGAAAATACAAATCCTGATATAGTCTCTTCTAGTATACTTGATCCTTGAGCTCTTTTATGTGCTTAGGCTTTAGGATCTACATCTTCTTGGTTTTCAAATGTGTGAGCCTTGTGATTGAGCCGAAATGCTACAAATAGTTAACCTGAAACTTTGTTAAACAAAATTATTAAAAGAATAACTACATATGTTTTGTTATCATCAAACTAGGCTAATGGTCTTTGGGCCAATAATCTCCCCCTTTTTGATGATGATAAAACACATGGAGTTATCACAAATAATTTGGGAAGAGACTTCAAGCGAAACTCCCCTAAACACATGCATATATAAAAAAGTGACATAAAAGTTAAAAAGCATCAATAAAAACATATGAATAAGATATGTCAATCAAGCTTTTATACAACCCATCTATGCATACCAAGAATACAGAATTACTACGGTGTATGCACAAATGGTTTCCTCCATCCATCCATAGCCTCCAACCTCCAATAACAAGTAGTAGATGGTTGGATTATAAAGGAAACACAAAAAAATAAATATACCACATACCACACACACAGAAGATATGTTTTAGATATATCAGCAAAAAGAAAGAAATACATAACTTTCCAAATAGAGTTATCATAAAATAAATATGTCCATACAGAGGTTCATGCCAACCTCAAAACAAGATACATACCATGTAAAAACACATGTCCACCAAACACTACAATGTACCAAACACATGTCCATGCCCACCAAATACTCCAATACTACATGTCCATGAATGCATAAATCCAAAAATACATAACTAAAGACTCAAATAAAAACCAACACAAAAACACCCAAGATCAAAACCCAATATCAAAACACCCAAGATAATCCCAAAGATAACTCCATAAAAATCTCTTCCCCTTTTTGTCATCAACAAAAGGGGTCAATCCTCCTGAAAGCCTGGATCTTCTGGAGGTGTCGGTGCCTCGAAAGTAGCTGGAGGAGGCACCCATGTATAAAACGGAGGACCCCATGTAGGAAGGGGCTGTGAGTGGCCTCTCGAAAGTGGAACAGACCAAGCGTTCCTACTGTAGGCGTCGTCGACACAGGTCTGAAGATATCGAATAGAGGTGTAGATATACTGCAAATCATTATCAATTCTTTGCTCCATCCTATGAAAGTTTGCAGACATCTTCAGGTCATGCTCTCGAAGTTGAGCAGAAAGGGCCGAGTATGGATCAAAGATGCAGAAGAGGCTGAGGAGGATTCAGGAACAATAGAAGGAATGATAGGAAGGGGCTGAGGAGTAGGAACACGTTCCCTAGTACATATCATTTTTAGAAGATTGTTGTTGATGTCAACTAATAGTTCGATAGACCGTTCAGTGGAGAGATTAAATTTTAGTTGCTTTAGGAGTCGGGGATGAGCATCCCAAAGGGCAGGTGCTGGTTTGGGATCAGGAGATGCTCAGAGGCCCTATAATCCATGATGTGTTTTCGAATGTTAACTCTAATACCTTTCAGAAGGTAATAGATCAAGAGGGGAGCAGAATCCCGTGCATGACTATATTCTCCTGATTTTGGTAGGAGATTATAAAACATGATCTTGGTTAGGACTTGAGCGGTGAGAGTATAATACTTCACCTCTTCATTCCTAACTAGAGCGAGATTTTCATCATCGTGAAGCAACAAAGATGCGGTGAGGGCAGATTCACCGTCAAAAAAATCAAATTCATGAAGATTAAATTTGTAAGTATCTACACCCTCACAGGAGAGGTGTAGTAGATGGACAAATCGATCTAGAGCAACAATTTATATCCTTGCCAGAACCCTTGATCTGATGTGATTATTTTGAAATGACAGATTAGAGTAAAAGTAGTGTATAAGCTTAGGATAGACGGTTCTTTAATAGTAACAAGGTGTTCAAGAGAGCTAGTACTCAACATGTTAGCAAGATTCAGGTGCTTAAAATCAGCAAACACCACTGTTCTACCAGAGATAACATGTTTATTGTGAATTACAGAAAATCTGTGAGAGGTATTTTGAGAAATAAAAGAGTTTAAGGATGATTCAGGTGTTTTACCCTTTCAGATCTAGATTTTTTTGACATTTCGAGGTTAACAAACAAAGATTTGGCATGAATTATAGAAATTTTTACTAGAAAAACTATGAAATTAAGGGTTTGTTTGGTTGTCGTAACTGGCCGTAATTCGTAGTCGTAATTGGTAAAGTCTTTTACAGTTGTAAATGAGTTACATGTATGTAAGTTTTACGATGTTTGGTTGATAATATAAAGTTATAAAGTGGGAAAATGTATTGTATTTTACGGTGTTTGGTTGTCGTAATATATAAGTCGTAAGTGAAAAAGTTGACCACAAAATTAACTATTTGGTGATTTTAAAAGTTTTAATACTGCAAATACATATTAAAAAAGTTAAATATTAAAAAAATTAATATTAATATAAAAAATAATACAAATTTGTATGACCACAAAATTAACTGTAACTGGGTTGTAAGTGAGTGGTAACTGGGCTGCAAGTGAGTGTTAGTTGAGTTACGTAAGTCTTTTGCGAATTACGGTCCAAACAAACGCCGTAGTTGTAATTGGGTTGTATGTCATTTACGAATTACGGACTTTTACGCCTTTTACGGCGAAACAAACGGCCCCTAAGAGTATTTAGAGAGAAGAGGGATTATACCTTGAAACCCAAAAAAATCTCCTTGAAATCAACAGATCTGGAGGCTGAAGAGAGATCCAACAAATTTTTATGGTTTGATTTTGGAATAGAGGAGTTTAGAGAGGACTAAAGTGAGAAAGAGTGATGGAATATAGTGACGAAGAGGAGAGAGTGACGGTGGAGGAAGAGAGAGTGGGAAAAAATTTGGAAATTTAGGGTTTATAAAACGGGTTATCCATAGCCATACCCGATCCTCGGTCGATCGCCCGGTCGACCAGGGCCAATCGAGAGCAATCTCGGTTACAGTCGGTCGACCAGCTTCAGGTCAAATTTCTTTTTTATTTTAAACTAGGCAACTTCGGTTGACCGACCGTTCGACCGGTGTTATGCCAGGTTAAGTCGGTCGACCGGGACAGCCCAAAAACAGTTTTAAAAGGTTGGATTTTAAGGCTTTTGAAAAATAGTTTTACTTGTATATTTTTACACATAAAACATAAAAATAATACCAGAAATCTTATAGGCATGAAAAATGCATAAAACAAAAAAATTTATATTATTATATTAACATTATATTTTTCAATAATTAACTCATAAATTAAGCTATTAAAACAAGATATTGAAGCTGAATACCCTTTATGGGTTCTGAATTTCTTCTCATCATTCCTCTATATAAGAGTTGAGGCGCGTAATTGCTATCTTGATTTATTACTTAAATATGGTTTAAATACAATACCCAAATACAAGATAGATATATTGACATATATATACACACATAGAACCGATATCTATCAACCAAGTGAGAAAGGAAAAATACTCTATACATGGGCAAGCAAATCATGGGCTAGTAAAGAATAAAAACAAAGTAAATAAACTAGCTCAATTATAGGGGAAATACAAAAAATAAGAATAGGCATGTCTACACAACTAAAACATATTACAACAAAAAGAAACTAGCTAATCCTATGCATGCATAGATTCTGCTAGAAATAAAATTTTCAAGTGGAGAAGTTACCAAACCATGAGCAATATCCAAAATAGGTGCCTCTTGATAGCGATGCAATGTGATGTTGAGCTTCAATGCATCCACCACCAAGGTACCATCTATCCCTATGCCTTGGAGGAGGACGATACACCTGCATCAATCAAGTTTGGTGTGTTCTTTGGTACCTAAATCTTTTTAGATCCTACAGGCTTAGTACTTTCTCGAACCCAAACATTTTTATTAAGCATATTTAACTTAGCATAACAAAATTTTGCTAAATGGCCTTTGCGGCTGCAATGTGCACATGTGTACACTTTTCCATACATGAGAGCATGCTTAGTTGATGTGTGTGTCTGTGTGTGTGTGTGCATGTTTTTCATGGTGAGTGTTAAATGAATGAGATGTATGTTTCCTTTGGGTTTTCCCTTTGGAAACATAGATGCAAATTTTTTCATATCAAAAGCATACTTTTTCAAGGTGGTATCCAAAACATCAATACATTTTTGGATATCCAAAAATCATTTTTGTTAAAAGTAATGTTGGGGCTTTTACCCTTTACAAACAAGTTTGTATTTATCAAAATCCTTTTTCATTTTCTCAAAAGAAATGGATAAGTCATTTTTCTCATTAAAAACAATTTCTAACTTATTCTTTAGAAAATCATTTTCCTTTTTCAATTTTTTATTTTGTGCAAGAGACATTTTATATCTATTTTGTAATTCTTTAAAAAATTGTGCTAGTTCATCCATAGTTAAATCATTATCTTCTACGGAAGTTTCGATATTTACCTTGGAAGTTTCTTCACCGTTTGCCATGAAGCAAACGTGTGCGACATCAATCTCCTCTTTGAAATCTATCTCCGAGTCATTCCAAGTGGCTACTATTGCCTTCTTTTTCTTATGCATATTCGTGAAGGTAGTGGCTTGAAGTGAGGGAAAATCAGCAATTAGATGACCCGTCTTCTTATAATGAAAGTAAGGACCCGTCTCCTCCTTCTTCTTTTCAAATCTTCCTTAATGTTTTCCTCTTTGGAAGTTAGTTTGTCTTCCTTTCTTGTAAAACATTTTGCCCACTTTTCTAATGAGCATGGCAAAATCCTCATCACTGTCTTCCGATGATTCTTCTTCATCAAAGGTTGATGGAGTAACCTTGAAAGCTATTTTTTTTTTTTTGGGTCTTCCTTTCTTCTTCACCTTCATTTCCATCTTATGGGTTTTTAGATTTTCAATGAAGCCAGAGAAGTCTATCTCCTCTCTATCGTTGAGCTTCTTGAGGGTTGTTAACTTGACTTTCTAAGCTTTGGGAAGAGCTCTAATGACCTTCTGGATCTTTTGGTCATTGTCAATGGTGTCACTTAAAGAAGACAAACCATTAGTATGGTGAATCTAATGAGTATCTCATCTATACTTTCATTTTCAAGCATATAAAAAATCTCATATTGAGAACAGAGCAAGCCAACTTTAGATCTCTTGACTTGCGACGTTCCCTCATGAGTAATGATAAGATCATTCCAAACCCCATAAGCGATTTTGCAATTAATTATACGAGAAAGATCATCATCATTTAATGTTTGTGTAAGTGCATATTGGGCTTTAGCATTGGCCTCATAGTTCTTAGCGGTTGCTTCGGACCATGTATCCTCATCACCATGAGGTTCAACAAATTCTTTGATAATGGCCTTGTCAACTCTAACTCCTAGAGATTTAAGAAATATGTTCATTTTGACCTTCCAAATGGGAAAGTTCAACCCATTAAATTAGGGTGGGGACTTAATGCTAGAAAGTCATGTGATGCCATGAAAACAAGTATAAGCACACAAATAAATAATAAATGCAACAAATGAATATAGCCAAATGAAAGGATCTCCCTAAGGTGGTTAAACCAAAACTAAAGTTAGGCTCTGATACCAATTGAAAATCACCTAGAGGGGGGAATAGATGATGGCTATAGTAAATGGCAAAAATAAGGAATTAAAAATTACTTGCTAGCAACCTAGCAAATATCAATCACAACTTAAGAGATACTTGCAAATATGTAAACAATATTAGAGTGCAAGTAATTAAGGAGAGAGTAGAGTAAGAGAGAATGAGTAAGCAATCGCAAACATAATGATTTGTTTCGAGGTTTGAGTCACTACTCTATGTCCTCGCCTTCAACACTATGAAGGATTTTTACTATGACCGATCTCACTATCGTCAACCGTTTACAAGTTCTCACTAGAACTCAATGGACTCACTAGTTCTCTCTCGCGGTGCTGCAACACCAACACGGAGCTCACTAGCTCACTTGAGGCCGCAACCTCTACAACTTCTCAATAGAAGGAAAACGATGATCAACACTTGATCACAAATGGCTCACAAGCACAATCCTATAACCAAGATGAGGAAGTGAAACTCTTTGATATTTTATAGTGAAAATAGCTTGCAGAGATGTAGAGAGAGGGCTCAAGCTAAAAACAAAACTTTGAAAATTTGACTCCAAAAGGAATATTTTATGAAAAAGTGAAAACTTGTAAAAACTTATCTACGCTTTAGAAATCTTGTCATTGAGTTATTCCGCAGTCTCACTATTTATAGGGGATGAAAACATAAGTAGAAAACCCAAAAGAGCCGTTGGGAAAAGACCCAGAAAAAGACAACATATTATAGCTGTTGGGAAAAATCACAACAGAAAATTCTTCTATCGGTCGACTGGACGGTCACCACCAACAGTCGGATTTCTGAGTTTGGGGATAGCGGTCGACTAGACGGTCGACCGTTGTTCCCAACCAGAGAGTTAAACTCTCTGTCGGTCGACCGGGCCGGTCGACCGGACCCAACTGAAAGCAGAGCTCTTGCAGTTAGTTGACCGAAGTGCACACAGCACTTTGGTGCATATCGGTCAATCGCTCGGTCGACCGATAGAGCAATTTTGCCTGCCTATGGTCGACTACCCGGTCGACTGACAAAAGGCCAAAGTCAAGTTATGGAAATCTTTTTGATACCATTCTTTTTTTGATAAAATAACTTTTGTTCTTTAAAAGCAAAATAGAGTTCTAGGGACTTGCGAACCAGTGTGTGATCATGAATCAACACAAAATAAAGTTAAAACCATATTTTGTCAAAATTCTTTTCTAAATCAAAACTCAGTTTTTTCGAAACTTATTTTTCTGAAACTCGATTTTGAAAACAATAAAGAGTATAGTTATGAACTCTTGTTAAAAACGCAAAGGAGTATGAAATGTGTGTGTGTCAATCCTAAAAGCTGTCAACCTATATCATCTTGGTTTAAAAAGCGACTATAAATTCTATCCAAAATACAAAAAAAGTGAAAAGACAAATCCTGATATAGTCTCCTCTAGTATACTTGATCCTTGAGCTCTTCTATGTGCTTAGGTTCTGAGGTCTACATCTTCTTGGCTTTCAAATGTATGAGTCTTGTGATGAAGCCGAAATGCAATAAATAGTTAACCTGAAAGCTTGTTAACAAAATTGTTAAGAACATAACTACATATGTTTTGTTATCATCAAAGCTAGGTTAATGGCCTTTGGCCAACATCCACCTAACCTGTGCACTCCTGCTTACCTCCAACATCCTTCTCAAAAACTAACCCAACATCTACGGTACCTTCGATATACGGCAGATCCATCTCATAGTCTCTAATGACCCTTGCCAGGATCATGCATGTATCTTGATACCATGCTCACGGTCTGTGAAAAATCTAGTCTCGTGTATACAATAGCATACATAAGAATACCAACTGCACTAGCATATGGAAGGGGAGATATATACGCATGATTATATATAGTCTTCGGAGACATTCTAGCTGAAAGCTTAAAGTGAGGGGCCAATGGACTACTCACATACTGAGCTTCATCACCAATCAGAAACTTCTGAAGCACCTTCTGCATGTAAGCTTTCTGAGTCAGACTCACTCTCCCCTTCACTCTGTCTCTTTTAATTTTCATACACAGTATCATCCTATCTTCTCCCAGATCTTTCATTTTGAACTCACAAGATAATTTTACTTTCAACTTATCTATCGATGATTTGTTCTTAGAAGCTATTAGCATATCATCTACATATAAGAGTACATAGATATACTCATCGCTTGATAGTATATGAAAGTAAACATATAGGTCATATAAGCTCCTGGTGTAACCACAATCACACATAAACTTGTTGAAGCGCTTGTACCACTGTCTCGACGGCTGCTTCAGTCCATATATCGACTTCTCAAGTTTACACACTAACTTCTCCTTCCTTGTAACTTTAAACCCTAATGATTGTATCATGTAAATCTCCTCCTCAAGATCGCCATGCAGAAAGTGATTAGTCTTTAAAACTGCATATTTCATACCACATCTTCACATTTCTTTAATATTAAATTCTGCTAATAAGTATCTCTCTTGCATGTTTCTAGGTCCATGGTATGAAATGAAGAAGAACACCCTAAATCACCATTTAATTGGTGATTAAAAGCCTACAAATATAGCTATTGACTTTGGAGAGCTGTTTTGTCAAAACCAGGGGCCCAAAATCAGAAACTGGGACATCCAACTGACAGAGGGGCGACAGTACAGCGCGCGACCGTACTATGGCCGCACACGTGCTTTGGGCCAGGGGTTGTCACCCTGGCCCCCTTTCTCCTAGTGCCTATAAATACCCCCTGGTGTTCTTTTTTTAGGGAGATATACAGAGAGTAGTGTAGTTTTCTTTGCCTATGAAAGGTTCTCCTTTTACCTCTCTTTATTTTCTCTCTCTCTTTTTACATGTTTAGCTAATTTTCTCTCATGTTAACTAACTACTAACCACTAACTTGCTAACTTCTTACTTGATAATCCACATGAATCTAATAGCCTCTACGTGGTCTTGCTCTTGCAAGAGCCATTTATGGCTCATGATGATGGATCTAACGCTCTAACATTCTAACTCTCTAACAAGCTAACATTACTTTACTCCATGCTTACTCTTGTTTAGTTTTGATGGTTTAAATGTAGCTTGAACTTGTTTTGTTGAGTTTGGATGTGAAAGTTATCGTATGGGTCATGCTTTGAAACGCTCTTGAACCAAGGACTAGTGATGGCAAGGATACATGTGAGGCAACTATCGCTAAGAGGTTAGCATGGTTAGTGGAGCCATTAGTAGTTAGTAGCCATGTGTTTTCTTTCTTTTTTACTTTATTTTAGAAATATATCAAAAATCACAAAAACCATTTCTTCTATGTTTTTCAATTCTTTGTGCTTCACCGTACTCTTCTCTTTTCATTCTTTGTTTTCTTTTCTTTTCTTTTCATTCTTTCAAACATTGAAGAACCATTAACATACACGTAAACATACCGTGTAAGCTTCTATCGCCTCCCGTACTTGTGGATTCGACTCGTTTAGCCTCTATGCTATAACAGAAGTATCGAGGAAGCCAAAGCACATACACTTTAACTCTTGATTTCAAAACATACACTTTTCGTGCACGGTTTTCCCCGATCAGGAAGGGGTCTTCACATCGAGTTGATACAATTCATAGTCGCATTGTGTTGCAAGTGCCAACAATATATGAATGAAAGAGTGCTTCACAACAAGTGAGGACACCTCATTGTAATCTATACTTTCCCTCTGAGCATAGCCGTTAGCTATCAATCTGGCCTTGTAACGAACAGTACCATACGGAGATCCTACTTTCTTTACATAAACTCATTTGCATCCAATGACCTTCTTCCCTTTGGGTAACTCTGCGAGTTCTCATGTGTCTTTGACATGGAGAGACCCAATCTCCTCCACCATAGCCTTCCTCCATAATTCAGACTCAAAGCATAACTCTGCTTCTTTAAATATACTTGGAACACTATCTTCCATGACTTCTACTGGAAGTGCATATGTCACAACCATATCCTAAAATGAGTGGGTTTTCGTCTGTTTCTCTTAGGCTTGTGTGCAGCAACTAAATCTGGGACCTGACCCTCTAGCTTCAGATCCTCAATCACACCATCTGTATCTTTCTCTTCTTGTACATGATGCTCGTACTGTGTTACAAAAGTCAGCACCCCAAATGATACAGTACTATCTTGAGATGGTGAAGATGCATCACATTCCACTCTTTGCGATATCCCCTTGGTCTGATCACTCTCCATCTACTGAGAGCTTGAAGTCTTCACCATAGAAGACTCATCAAAAGTGACATCTCTGCTTTGAACTATCTTCCAGTCTTCAGAGTCGCATAGCTTGTATCCTTTCACTCCTCTTTTGAATCCTAAAAACACGGCATTTTTAGCTTGTGGCTCCAACTTTCCATCACTCACATGATAATAAACTGAACATCCAAACACACGGAGCATGCCATAATCTGTAGCAGCTTTGCCCGACCACCTTTCCATTGGAGTCCTTCCTCCTATCGCAGACGATCGCATAAGTCATCGCTTCAGCTCAAAAGGACTTGTTCAGTCCACTATTTGACAACAAGAATCGTATCTTCTCCAGCAAGGTACAGTTAAATCTTTATGCTCCCCTATTTTGTTGCGGAGTTTCTCTAACTGTGAAGTGTTGATCAACGCCTTCATCACAACACAACTGCAGAACGGATCAATCTTGTACTCTCCTCCATTATCGGACCTGAGTATCTTTATCTTTCTGTCGGTTTGCAATTTCATTCTTCTTCTCCACTACACAAAGATACTTAAGACTTCACTTTTATGCGATGTACACCCAATTTCGTCTAGAGTAATCATTTATAAAGGAGACAAAATAGTGCTTCCCTCTAAGAGATACATTCTTAGAGGGACCCCAAACATTTGTATGCACATTATCAAGAATTCCTTTTGTACGGTGAATCGTGGTGCCAAAACTTTACATTGATCTTCTTGTCCAATACACCGTTTTGACAGAATTCCAACTTGCAGGTGTTTGCACCCTTCAATAAGCCTTGCTTTGTCAAGGATTGCATAAACTTCTCACCTGCGTGATCAAGTCTCATATGCCATAACTGAGTAGCATCTACATCTGAAACCACTGAAGCCGTTAAAGAACCTGTGACTGTACTACCCTTCAAGTAGTACAAGTTTCTATCTCTGATCCCCTTCATCACAACAAAGGACCCCTTCATGACCTTGAGAATTTCATTTTTCAAGGTCACCTTGAGCCCTTTCTACTCCACAATTCCAACTGAGATTATGTTCTTCTTCATCTGATGAACATATCTCACATCCATCAAATCCCTAACCACACCATCGAACATCTTGATTTGAACGGTACTCATCCCAATTATCTAATATGCAGCATCATTTCTCATGATTACTACGCCACTGTCCAACTTTTCTAAACTAGAGAACCATTCTCTCCTGGGACATATGTGATAGGTAGCCCCCGTGTCTAATGGCCACTCCGAAGCATCCGAGTAACATGACGATAGTGTGATAGAGAGTAAGAAAGCAAAAGAATTAGATTCATTCTCATCTGACTTGGTGAGGTTTACCTATGAAGGTTTTCCTGACTTCTCCTTTAGTTTGTTCTTCTTCTTGAGCTCGGGACAATTCTTCCTCCAATGACCAGTTTGTTAACAAAATGCACACTGATCACGAGTCAATCTATGGTTGCCATAACGTGATTTCTATCTACCTTGATTTTCTCCTCTTTGGTTTGGACTCCTTCCTCTCACGGTCAATGCCTCCACCAATGTACCACCTAAGGACTCTTTGTCCTTCCATCTCAACTCGAGATTCACAAGGGCAGTAGTGACCTCAGAATATGTTAGTGATATTTTTTCATTTATCACGGTAAGGACAAAGATCTTATAACCCTCATCGGGTAGAGAGCTCAACAATATCAAGGTTTTCTCTTCCTCCTCAATTACCATATCCATATTCGCTAAATCTGCGAGAAGTTTCGTGTAAGTGTTGATATGATCGCTATAGAAACCCCCTCTTTAACTGGAAACAATACAGTCCCCTCTTCAAATACAAGCGATTCTTGACGCTCTTCATCAAATATTTGCTCGCAAGGGTCTCTCAAATATTCTTTGCGGAAGTCTCATTCATCTCATCTATTTTAAGTCTTGTGATAAACATGACCTAATTATTCCACAATCTGTTCTATTCATTTTCTTCCAAACCTTCTCCTCCTTCTCTTCCGGCCTCTCTTGCAATTCGAGAGCATCCTCCAATTTTTGCGTGTTTAGCGTATCCAACACAGATTAAGTTTAAACCTGCCCAAGAAAAATATAGTTTAGATTTAAAGAATAGAATGTGCAAGTACTCAATGCTACCATAATAGCAAGTGGTTATGCTGGTTATGATCTACAAGGAGGGACCAGCGATGAAAGCTTTTAGTAAGTCTTCTTTTAAGTTACTTGAAAATGGTTAAAGTTCTTCTTTTAGTTCTTGTAGAAAAAAAAGAAAATAGTCTATGTTAAGTTAAGGAGAAAGTGATAGATAGAAGGAGATGCTAATTTTGTAAAGGAAAGTGAAAAATAGTAGAGATTTGTTGATGGAGGTGATCTAAACTAAAAATTAAAAGAAAAGAAGAAAAGCTAAAAGAACTTACCTACCTCTTCAGGTTGATGACTTGCCTTGGATCGTTGGCACATTTATCTTGCTTCGAAGGCGATCAACGCATAATCCATAAAATCGAGCTCAGTCCCCATTTGCATTACATCATCAAGACGAACAAGAATGAAATGATACAGAATCTTGAGGAGGAGATCATCATTATGAAATATCGGTGGCAATCACATAACACAGCTATACCAATGCTACTAGATTCACACTTGGATACTCATCAAAAACCAAAAGAGAAAAAGTAGAAGAAAGAAGAAGAACATAAAAACAAAGAAGAACATAAACAAGTTACCTTTGATTGCTTATAAAAACGATAAAAGAAACGAGGAGGTTACTTCGGTGTCACTCTCAACATAAATCTCTCTCTCTCTTACTTATATGAATCTCAGTCTAACGTATGCATACAAAGAAATAAAAATTAAATAAAAATAAAAATGAAAACCTACACTAAAAAAATGAAAACTAGCCTAAGAATCCTTCTCTGCCTTATCGTCCCGTGTAGTCTCAGAAATCCTAGTATTTATAGGTAGAAATCAAAAGGGGCAGAGCGTCTGAAGATAGGGATATCTGGCGCTTCCCCAGATACCCTGGGATAGCCGTGGATCAGCAAGGATAGCGCGGATCCACGGCTCTTTTCTGGCCAAAATGGTCAGATCCTGGGGGAGCATATTTTGATTCTCCTGTTATGTTGTCATATTCACTTGATTTCTCCATTTGGGTTCTGGATGTGATGATATGTTCGTTGATATTTAGCTAACTGAATGGATTCATAAAAATTTGAGTTTAACTGATTTTCATTTGGTGTTATCTCTCTGACTTGCTCAAACTTCAGCTGACATTTGCCCCAATTCTTGATTTGTGCTCTAGATGTAGTGATATCCTCATAGATTTTTAAGTTAACTGAATTGATTCACCAAAATATGATTTTAACTGAATGGATCTGGGATCATCAACTAACCAAATAGATCCAGTTAAAGCTAATTTTAACTGATATTTATTTTTTTAATCCTTTTTCTCCTCATGATTATCTTCTGCAAAATAGACATTTAAGACAAGAAAATTAGTAGATTTATTATACGATAAATGTGAAAATATAATAGAATAATGCAATAAATATGTACGATCACACCCTCACACTTATCTTTTGCTCATCCTCGGGAAAAACAAGAAAAACCTAAGAAATTATTAGACCACTTTCGCAGGTCACGCGATTGCACCGAGCATGTGCAACAAGCCGTTAAACCTCTAGGTTACCCCTAGAGGATGAGTTTTGTCTCGTGAGGATTTTCATTGGATTACACCCAGAAAATTCATAAAGAAATAAAAATAAAATGTTAGTATTTTGAAAACACAATTCGAAGAGAAAAATATTTGAAGTATTATTGTAAAGGTCAAGTAATTTATAAGTATTTAGGATTATCAAAACTTAGTCATTTTTAAGCTTAGTATCTATTAAAAAAATTTGTCAGCAATTAAGGTAAGGAGTCAAATTGTATTTCTTATCTAATTTATTATTTTACCCTAAGTCATATGCACCTTGTGATTATGAAAATTTGACTCAAGGTTCTTTAACTCTAACTCTTATGCCTTATTTTCTTTTCTTTTTTTCTTTTTTATATTTTTAGTGGTTTATTTTTTAGTTCTATTAGATTTTCTAATCTGTCCATGTAACGATGTAAAGAGCCTTTAGTCGGTGACACCCAAACTAGACGGTCTTAGGGCACCGGGTGAGAAAATATCCCAAGGACTTAAGGACTCGAGCAAATAAGACCACAAAACTAAGAATTTATTATATGGATCGCTTTTAGGCGTGAATACTTATGCTTTACGAGGCACAAATACCCAGCTTAATCAGATAATTTTTTTAATATGTATTTTTTAATAAGACATAAGACTCTTTGTTTTTGAACCTTGAGTGTGTAAGTGTATAATGTATGCATATTTCACCAAGATAAAATTAAAACTAAATTACTTTTCTAATTTTTCTTTCTAACCCTAGAAATCAAACAATTAATCTTATTTTGACCAACTATAAGAACTCTTATTTATGATTCTCCTATTCCTTAAAATTAACTTAATTTCTAACAAAAAAGAGGTCAAAATATTGTTTCTATTTTCAAAAAAAAGTTAAAGGCAAAAAAAATGTTAATTTTTTAATAAAAAGAAAACCTAAGTTATGTTAGAACCCTCCCCTAAACCAATCTCATGCATTGTCCTCAATGTATGAATTAATGCATGAAAAAAAAAAAGGGAAGGAAAACTGTTACCTCAAGGTGGCGGTTCTGGTGGTGGTCGGATTAGGTCAAGCGTTGCTACCCAATCAAGATAATGTAGTGATTCACGGAACCCACCTTTATTGATCTCTTTTCTATGTACATAATTACAATCCCCAATATGAATAGGATCCTGATCCTATCATAAAACTTATTCCCTTTACATGACCAGTCTTGAAAAATCATCACTGAGTCATTATGGTCAGTACCTATGTCCAACAAAAGAATGTGACTTAGTGGAATGATTGACTTGGATTCAAGAGTGATAAGTTTGGAAAGCATTACTAACTCAGAAAAATTAACTTTGAGTTCGAGAGTCAGTTTTAATTTAAAGTTGAATCCAAATCAAAGAATTGAAATTCAATTCTTTTCCCATCAATAGAATGTGACTATCCAAATTTGGTGATTAAATTTCTATATTTATGGGTATGAGAATAAATGTTGGCTTCAGAAACTGGTCCAAATTGGGTAATGATACAAGAATCAACATAGATTCGAAGGTGAAAACTGAATCACAAGGCTGGAGATTGGGGCCACATTCACATTCAAGTTCAATCTCATTGAATGAAAAAATTGCCAATTTGTCTAAGATTTGAAATTGGTCAAAGATCAAATTTGTGTGATAAAATTGAGTCTTGATCAAAGTCTCCAAGACACCAGAATTCTTCGTTCTTATCAATATGGTTAGGGCAATCAAGAATGGTTGAAATGTGTTAGGTAGAGTTTTCTCACTCTTTTCTTTCATTATGTTGATCAAACGACTTATCTGTGCTTCTAGCGTATTGATAGATTGGTTAAAATTATTTTTGGACTGAATCAGCTTTTTCATACACCTATCTGAGTTTATAAGTTCTTCTTGTTGTGGGACTTGGAACATGGAGTAAGGATCTTGAATTTGAGAGTCTTATGGGAACTGTGTGTCCATTATTTTCAGCTTTTGTTCTTGTGACTCAATTATGACTTTTATACTTTTTATTGCCTCAGATTTTTCTTTTATGGGTTGATCATGACTAGGAAAATTAAAAGCTGAATGTTGGAATGGTGGTTGACAATATGACTCAGGAGACTTGTATCCCTATTGATTCTGTGAAGAATAGTGATTATTATTTCAGTCTTGCTCATAATATTGGGATTAGGGCATGTATTGATTCAGATAAGACCAATGTAGCACACTTGGTTGGTTAAAGTTATGATTTTCCGAGTTGGTAACATTTGAAAAAGAGGTCGGGTTGTAATATGGATTACCATTAAAATTGAAAAATTATTGTTATAATCCATATCACACAAAAAATTCAAAAACAAACAAAGAAAAACAAACAAATAAACAAACAAATAAAAATCTTGCCTAAGTAAGTGTAGATCTTAGACCTAGATGACTCCTAACTAGTTAGACTGTCCATGGGAGGTATATTGCAGAATCTGACCACAAGTTAATCAGCCAGATTGGGGCAAGATTAGTGGGAGGTATCTGCGCAAAAAGCGACGGGCCTAATTAAGCCGAACCACCAACCTTCAGGGTTTCACCCCTTAATCCCTGACCTTTGATACCGATTTGGCAAGAGTCAACTTCTAATAACTTTCCCCTTAGATCAATCTTCTATTTGAGTCCGAGATGTCCTAAGGCTAACATCTACTCAGTTTTAGTTAAGATTCTGTTAGTGAGTGAGGAGATTATTTGTAGGCTAAGAAAGGGTAATGACTTCCCCATCTTATCTTGTTTATAGGGCAAGCTCTTAATCGTTTTAGTGCAGTGTACAAGTATATAACAAAAAAATAGCACTCAAGCAATATTTCATACAACAATAAACTTTATACTAAATGTTATGCGTACATACCTTGGCTTCAGCACTCTTCAACAACAAATATAAATGTAACAAAATAGACACTTGCCTAAATATAAAGTCTAAAACCGTTTTTAGCATTTACAATCAACCTTTCTTTGTTGAGTTAGACAGTATGTGTAAAGAGTTAAATTAGAAAATAATAGCTGCAGAAACTTTTAATCTTTGCAATTCAACCAAACTGCAAAAAATATATGTTAGTAGTTCACTCAGATTGCCGCGGGAATGTGGCAAATCTGAGGGATTCTGGGCTATACTTTCTAGAACAGAGTCCAAAGTCACTTATTTATCCAATGCAGTAAAAATTTCCTCGATATCAATCACTGCACACCAAGAACAGAGAAGAAAGTTAACTAAAATAGTAAACAAAAAAGTTACTTACCGTCCCTCCTCGACAATGGTGCCAAAATTTTGATTAAGTTAAACCTGCACAAGAAAAAGATAGTTTAGATTTAAAGAATGAAATGTGCAAGTACTAATACTACCGCGATAGCAAGTGTCTATACGGGTCGTGATTCATAAAGAGGGACTAGCGATAGAAGTTTTTAGTAAGTCTTCTTTTAAGCTACTTGAAAATGGTTAAAGTTCTTCTTTTAGTTTTTAAAAAAATAGTCTATGTAAAGTTAAGAAGAAAGTGGTAGACAGAAGGAGATGGTTGTTGGCCCAAAGTCCATCACTCTAGTTTTGATGATGATCAACTCATGTAGTTATTGTTCTAATGATCTTGTGTTTAATAAGTTTAAGATCTTTGATCAAGATCTTAGTCAGTGTTTAGCTTCAACAAAAGATTTGAAGTCAAGTTTTAAAGCTGACACGTGTTAATTCAAGAGCTCGCGCTTCAAAAATAGCATCAAGTACTCAAAGGAGTCTAGCTCATGGATCACGTTTGGATCAAGTCTACTTGGAGAAGAAAATTTTCAAGAGAAGAAATGTGTCTAGTATTTGTAAGTGTTAAAATTTTTATTTTTAGATAATATATAAAGGATAGATTAGTTGTGGATTGCTCAAGCTTATACACATATACACGAAAGTTTGGTTTTCGACAATACGGTTTTTTGTTTTAAACTTTAAATTCTATGCCTCAAAAATAGTTCACATATTTGTAATATGTGTTGATTTTTTATCACACATATTTATACTTCAAAGTATTTCAAAGAGCTTATTTTTGTGAATTTATGGAGATTTTATGAAATTTAAGATGTATTTTAAAAAGTTGTTAAAACTATTTTTGGGCAACTTGCGGTCGACCGAAGGCTGAGCTGGTCGACCAAGCTGTCGACCGATGTGTACAAGAATGCACAAGCCAATGTGACTTAAGCTCGGTCGACCGACCGGTCGATCGAAGTATAGATCGGCCGACCGACCTGTCGACCGACTGAGTTGCAGAGCTCTCGGATTTTCTCGATCGACCGGGCGGCCAATCGTTCTGCTGATCTGCTCGAGACCCCTATAGTTTTCTAACCATAATATTTTATTCTTATCTTCAATCAATATGGTTTAAATTGCATTTCAAATATAACTTTTAGGGCTACATTTATAATTCAATAATAATTTTTTGATTCAAATGTTAAAGATATTAAATATTGGGTTGAAGTCTATTCTTGCTCTAAAATAGTTTACAATTTTTAGTTTGACACCTTTTAAAATTTTATTGATAACATTTTACTCAAAAAGATATTGATTTGATTTAAGTTACACTAGAAAGAAGACTTCCAGATCTACAAATTCATCCTATATACTTGTTTCAAATTCGAATGTTTTAGACCTCAAAACGATACTCAATTTGATCTTTTGCACAGTCTGAGTCTAAGGTCGGTCAACAACCGGACTCCAACGGTCAGAAATTTGACCGTTAGTCGGTCGACCGACAGGCCATTCTGGTCAGTTTTTGAACCATAACGACTAGTTTTTTTGGCCTATAAATATGGGATTTTTGTGTGAGTTTTACACAAGATTTTGAGAAATGTTTTGAAGCTAGTTTTTCCTATCTTCCACAGAAGTTTTTCAACAAGTTTTTGGGCTAAACTTTCATATCAAAAAAGAGCTTTTCAAGAGTGTTTTTCTTGAATTTTCAACAGAGATTTTTGAGTTTTTCACCACAACATCTATTTAGTTTTTCTCACACAAGTTTGGGCTTTCCATTGCTATATTTATCCTCTAGGATCCTTGTTGTGAGAGAGTTTGTTTATGTGATTAAGAGAAGTGATCACAAGTGTTCCACCCCTTGTATTTGAGGATTTTTAGAGGTTGTAGTCTTGACGAGCTTGCGAGTTCGCGTGTGTTGTTCTTACGGGAACAAGTGAGAGGCTTGCGGGTTCAAGAGTTCTTAAGGAAGCTCGTTGTAGGTGTTGCGGCACCGAGTAATCTTGCAGAATCGATTTTAGTGAAAATTCTTCATAGTGTTGAAGGTCGGGACGGAGAGCAAGTGTGCTCGAATCTCGAAACAATTCTCTTGTGTTTATGATTGCTCATCTCTCTCTCTCACTTCTGTTTATATTTCTTGCATACTTATATTGTTTATCTCTTTATATGCTTGATATATTTGTGCTTAATTGTTATATACTTGGGATTATTTGCTCACACTTGTATTCAACCAAGAGAGTCATAGTTGCACCTCAACTCTTAATCTAGAGGAATCTTGAGGAGATAGTTCAGAGCCCTTCACCTGAAATTTGGCTACACTCTTTGGTTATACTTAATGTGTTTAGCATAATAGTTTTTGTTTGCATAATTAGTTTTAATTTCATATTAGTTTATATTAGATTAGCTTGTCGCCTATTCACCCCCCTCTAGGTGACCTACAATTGGTATCAGAGCTTGGTGCTCTTGATTTGGGCCTAACAATCTTGAGTTAAAGATCCTATTTTAGCTAATTACAATATTTGTACACACATATGGATTTCATGATACCTCCCATCTTTGACATTCTTAACATCCAAACTTGAAAAGTTAAGATGTCATGTGCCTCAAAGCCCTAAGAATTCATGTTTATTTTACCACTATTAAAGATTCATATTTTATAAACGGCAAAAATCTTGAGGCTAATGCAAAAGCCATCCATGCTTAAAGTCAACCCTAAATGATGATTATATATCTAGGGTTTCTAACATTGAGTCGGCTTTTGTAGTATGAAACACTTTGGCTCTCTTGAGAAACAAACGCCACATGAAAGAAAGTGACTCGGATGATGGAAGTGCCACTTTCAATATGTGCTACATGGTCCAACGGGATGACCCCCTTGAGGTAAACTCCGAATCCGAGCTTGATGAAGATGTTGACATGCCATATGATGAACTTGCATTATTTGTTAACAACTTTTTAAGAAATATGAATTGTTAAGAAAGAAAAAGATTCTTTAAAAAATAAATTTGAAATTATTTCAAAAGAAAATGAAGTTTTTAAAACCAAGTTATTCTTAATTGAAAAAGAAAAGAAAATTATTTTAAATGAAAATAAATCTTTGGAAAAGAAAATTGCTTTAAAAGAAAAAGAAAATGTTTCTAATTCTAAAAAGAAAAAGGATTTTGTTTCTCATGCACATGTATCTTTTTCTAAAATTGAAAATGATATATGTATATTGAAGAAGAACATTGATTGTTTGGGCTCTTTGAGCCAATGTGCATTTAAACATAATAGGTTGGAATCTATGTTTCGCAAGAAACAAATTTCACACATTCATGCACATTCCCCATGGCATACACAAGCACACCATGATCACACTCATTCATTTATGTATGCTAGAGTGTACAAATGTACACATTATGGCCGCAAAGACCATCTAGCAAAAATTTGTTTTAATAGAATGAATTCCTTAAAATTTGCTAATAATAATGTTTGGTTCTATTTGTTTCTAACCTCCGTGGATCCAAAAAGATATGGGT